>JADDOH010006635.1:0-45341 GCA_016648135.1 Agrypnia vestita | reverse complement strand
GCGGCACGCACCTGGCTGCAGGTGGAGCAGAAGAGCTTGAGCTCGCTGTCGGGGTGGCGCGCGCACAGGGGCTGGCGCCGCAGCGTGAGCGCGCCGCGCCGCGCCGCGTCCGCCAGCGGCAGCACGGCGTGCCGGCCGGGGCCCTGCCGCGCGTGCGCCGCGCCGCATCCGCCGCACAGGCTGATCAGGCACGTCGTGCAACGCGTCTGGGCCTAAAACAATACATCCACAATTATATACACCAAAGAATACGGGGCGTCTCGTAGCTAGCAGCAAAAACTTCGCGGGAGTCTTAAATAAATTAAAAATAATAAAATCAAAAATTGCATTTTAAAAATTTTTTTTTTTTCATAATTGAATGAAAAATATTTCCCTGAATTTTTTGCTACTAGCAAAGAGACAACCTGTATATTAGAGAGAGCTCTAGACAGGCATAAAAAAATAGTACCTGTGTTATCTGCTATCTGCCAAAATCCCCCGAACTCAAATGTCCTAATATCCAAACTTTCTCACCCACTATAGCGTACATCTATAGAAAATATTTCATTTTTGTATATACACACACGTACATACAAAAAATGCAATTTAGGGAGCGTCTAGCTGCAAATTTTCTTTGCATATTTAAAAAAACGTCATCGATTATTTATATTCATAAAAAAATGACAAAAGTGTCATACGTCATTACGATATTCCGAGCTGTTATATTTTAGTGCCTTACCTACATACACATATGTAATTTAAGTATTTGTAATAGATTTGTGTGGATTTTTGCAAGCCAAATATAGATAAATTTATGGAAAATGATGAAATTATTATTATTATTCACAACTCAACACTACTATTCACGAAAAGTAGACGGTAGTGATTCCGACGCGAATCGCCGGGAACGACGAAAATGTATGTTGTGGGAAGGATAAAACGAGAACTGGGGATAAAGGATAGTACGGGAACGATTGTGGACTGTAATTTAGGGGGTGGAAAGGAACAAAATGGGATAACCGGCTCACCACTACCGAGAACGTTGCCTTCCTCCAGGTCTGGGACGATTCCGATGATCACAACACTGATCTTCCAATTTGAGCAGTTGAGCCCTCAAAAACACACTGTTGCTAGAGGACGATAAATTCTTCCGCTTTGGCAGCCCTCGTACCGCAGTGGGTATGACACTGGCTTCCCACATCGAGGGTTTCGGGATCGATTCCCGATGAGGTCACAATGTTAATCCATGTGATTTACTCAAGTCTGGGTGTTTTGTGATGTATTTCGCTTCTGTAATTGGGCCTCCTGGCCTGTTGAAGCGTAAAAATAATGATGACAAAAACGACACTTCACTCACGAGTGATAGTTTTCAACGGTGTTAGGTGTATTGCTTGCCCAACGTAAATTGGCGTGCGGCGAATTTGGATCTAAAACCCGCCCCGCCCGCACCCGGCGGTATCCCCTCGCCCTGTTATTCAGTTCAATTTTGTATTTGCTCTGGAGCTGTGACATCTTGATTACCAATATACACTGAATTATTATGTCCAAAACATCCTAAACAGTCCGGGATGGTGCAAGAACAATTGCCAATGAAGTATTAAAGTTTTGCGAAGTGGACCGATATTACCGTCTGACAGTTTGACAGATAGAATGGCCGACATTACTGCTTGGTTTCTTTAGTGCTGCCCGACCAAATTTCTGTTAAAGGTTACGACACCGGTCACCGGACATTCTGTACATTATGTATTGTGTAATAAATTTACACCCTGGCAACTTCTGTTACGGGGATGCCCTCCCTCGCACGCCAATTTATAGTGTTACGTCTATAGTTATCGTAATTCAAACGCCTAAAAATGCAAATACTGAACAGTTAGATAATGTCGCAAATCGTGAAAAAGCACTAAAATCATGACAGGTACACGTTGGGAGTGTGTGATGTTCCAATATGTCATAGGTCAGTACTTGTCGGCTGTTTTTAGGTTTCACTGGCCTCGCGTTCAGCTACAGGAGTGAGCCAAACACGTGAATCTAGTCATTCAACATAATCCCGTCCGTTCATTGAAAATAACTTATTCGCATCGGACTAATTTTAAATGATAGACGATTGATTTGTCTTTCGGACAGTTCTGACTCGGATGACAGCTAGATTGACATGATTTTCTTGAACCAAATTCACAAACCATATTATATTTTTAAAACGATAATTTAGAGCGATCACTATTATGGTTGACGTCATAAAATACATGTTTGTAATACACATTAAGAATTATTGTTGTTTTGTTAATCACGTATACATCTAGTACCTATATGGTACATGTACATCTATTCAACTTTTTTAGGTATATGACTATAAACATTACCAATAGGGCTACTGCTAGGGTTGCCACCTTTTTTTGTGCAAATAAAGAACATTGGTTATTAAAGGATTAAAGGAAAAAAAGTACATTGTGTCAAAATAAATTACGATTTATTTTACATTTTTATTTCGTTTAAAAAGATATTTTTCATTACTTTTAGCAACTTTTAAGAAATAATTATCACTACTAAACAACTGCACAGAAGTTTGCAGTCTACATTATTTAAGTTAAACTAAATAAGGCCCGGTTGTTTCAAATTCGATCAAAGTAAGCGTAGAGTTTAAACTGAAATTTTACGTTCTCCACCAATCAGACGATCCGTTTTCGTAAAAATCTATGCTTTTATCGACCGCTTACTTTGATCGAACTTAAAACAACCGGGCCTAAGTCATTCATTTTTATCAGATTCAGGGACGCTTTGTTTCTTTCGTCTCGCCATTTGCTATTCATCACAGAAAAACTCTATAATACCAATTAATCGTATTTTAACTGCACTCAATCCGCCTTACACAAAACAAACAAGAAATTTTTACAATGACTGACATTTGAGGTTAGGTTGCATTAAAAAACGAGCGTTTATGTGGTGACCGCCACAGGGCATATCGTCAATTATCGAACCTATTCGGCAACAATCGATAACGTCATCGACCCCGGTAACTCTCTCGTTCCGTTTTACGCAAAAATTTCTACGATAAACTTTTTTTGTATGTTATAAGTAAAATGAATCCCAGAGAAATCAAATCATGCGAAATAAAGTATTTTCGCGTACTTATTGTTCTCATAAAGTATAGATAAATCTTTGAAATATTTATTATTTATCACATATTCTTTATCATTGTTTTTTATTTAGTTTTTTTTTACCAGCTTCGAGGAAACTTCAATGGTCATTCTAAACGAATATTTTTTTTGATATTATATGAAAAAAATTAAATTGTACTGTATGTTTCCCAAAAAAAAGTAGAGTATAATTACCCGAAATAACGTACAATTCTTTATAATAAATTACGGTTGGCAACCCTAGCCTCTGCCCAGAGCCTCCAAGCAGGTAAGAGGCCCTAGGGCCTATACCCAGAAGATTTACTATTTTTTCTCAATACCTACACCAGCAAGTAATTTCTAATGCGAATTTTCCATTTCATTTCATTCCATGTCACGTTTTAAAGGTTATTTGCAGAACACCTGGGATCAAAAGATCACTTGCTCAAGTTTAAATAGAATTAAACGAAATATATAAATTAGTTTTAATTTTAATAAAATAAAAAATATTGCGAACAAAACCGAAAAAGAATTAAATTATAATATTATATTTTAAAATTTAATTATTAAATACATTAAAAATTCATTTAAAAAATTACATTTTAATTTGTTTTAGCCCTTGGGTCTATTCAAGCTTAGATTCGTTCCTGTATACCTATGTATAAGTAAAAAGTAACCCATAAAAACCAAGTTTTTACTATACTCCCTTTATTTGTAAAATATAACAATAATTAAAGACGAATTAAAACATATAACATAACACTAAACTTACAGAAATTTAATATTAGGTCCTTACATATGAAATTGACGTTTTGCCGTACTGGCAAATTTGATCTCAAATATCTTCTCTTTGGTTAGAAATTCCAAATCCAAATTTATACAGCTATTTACTCATGTATTTGTGTTTTGAAAATTATAATTCATTTGTTTTTTCCTCAATTGTTTTTTTCTTTGCGTCACTCAGTTTACAAAATGAAAAACTTGAAATATCGCGTTATTTACGAGTACGAGTTCCACCGTGGCACCAGTGCTGCAGAAACGGCTCGAAGGATTAATGATGTGTATGGCGACGGTGCCGCAAAAGAAAACACAGTGCGTTTTTGGTTCCAACGTTTTCGTTCTGGAAATTTCGACCTGCAGAACAAGCCCCGTGGACGGCCGGAGACCAAAGTTGATAATGAAGAATTGAAGGCTATTGTGGAAGCGGATCCATCGCAAACCACATCCGAGTTAGCTGCAGGCTGCGGTGTTAGTGATAAAACTGTTTTAATCCACTTGAAGCAAATTGGTAAGGTGAAAAAGCTTGAAAGGTGGGTACCTCACGAATTGAGTGAAGCAAATCAACAAACGCGCGTTGACTGCTGCGTTGCATTACTCAACCGGCACAATAATGAAGGGATTTTAAATCGAATCATTACCTGTGATGAAAAGTGGATCCTGTACGATAATCGGAAGCGCTCATCGCAATGGCTGAACCCTGCCGAACCAGCCAAACCATGCCCCAAGCGAAAATTGACTCCAAAAAAGTTACTTGTGAGCGTTTGGTGGACTAGTGCTGGTGTCGTTCACTACAGCTTTCTTAAATCTGGCCAGACGATTACGGCAGATGTCTATTGTCAGCAACTGCAAACCATGATGGAAAAGCTAGCTGCTAAACAACCGAGGCTGGTTAATCGCTCTAGGCCACTGCTGCTTCATGATAACGCTAGACCACACACTGCACAACAGACGGCTACCAAATTAGAGGAGCTTCAATTGGAATGTCTAAGACATCCACCGTACTCTCCGGACCTTGCCCCAACAGATTACCATTTTTTTCGAAATTTGGATAACTTCTTGCAAAGGAAAAAATTCAACTCCGATGGGGCAGTCCAAACCGCCTTCAAAGATTTTATTGATTCCCGTCCGAATGGTTTTTTTAGTAAAGGGATCGATGAACTACCTATGAGATGGCAAAAGTGCATAGATAGCAATGGTACATACTTTGATTAAATAAATATATTATAATAAAAAAAAATCGGCTTTATGTTCCTCCCATACTAAACGCCAATTTCATATGTAAGGACCTAATATATTTCTAAAATGTCGGATGTTTTGAGATGTCAAAATTTTGATAGATTCAATTATCATCAATATCGTACCTTATGAATTTCCAGCGTCAAATGATTTAGTCAGAATCAGATTTGAGTAATGTAGAATTCTTCAAAACTAAGCAGAAATCTAAAAGAAATAAATTATTATTTGATTTTTTCCCAAAAAACCCAATTTTGCTGTCATCTGTGAACCAATTGTTTTGTAAATTTTCGAAATTCGTAGTGATGTACCTATTAAACCGACGGAGTAATTCAAATTTAAAAAATATTCCGCGACGTTATCGAGCGGCGCGCCGTTGCTAATCAATGCTAATGATTCCAATTTGAAAAAACCAATAAAATTTCTAAAAATCCGAAATTATACTATAATTATTATTTTTTTAACGAAAATTTGATAGATCTTCTTGATCGTCGCCACGAGTCTGCTTGCCAAGTTTCAGCTCGATTGGATCACGGGAAAAGGGTCAAAAATCGATCCAAGGTTTTTGTTGACGGCAAGCAAGCAGACGCCACGAGTTAATTAATATAAAGGGAGTAAAAATAAAATGAGATCTCAGGATTTGAAAAATGAGTTCTATATATTGATAATTAATCCAGGCAGAAGTCCACACACTCCGCATTTTTTGTTGGTAAATATAAAAAATATTTCACCCTTCTGGAGAACCTCACATGCATACTCTGAATATATTTATACGATAAAACCGCAAAGTTGTCAGTTTTAAATATATATTCAGTAGATTTGGATTTATTTCGATGATGTTGTGGTTACAAAGCAGCCGCCATATGGCCGATCGAATGTTCATTGGAAAAACAAGAAATCTATTGTAATATGTGAACATTTTCGGCTTATAATATATATCTACATAAATTATATAAAACAATACGTTGTATTGAAAACCGTGTTTTAAAAATACGCGTGGTGGTAAAAAGCGCGTGAACGAGAGAAAGCCGGAAATATGAATGTGTCAGCTGATTCTACATCATGGTGACGAGTTGTTTGTTGTTCAGGCCAGGGACTATTAGTAGTTGTCATCGATACACAGTGACATTTTGTTTTCCTCCTGCATTTTATTTAATAATATTATGACTTCTGTAGAAAAATAACTAAGATAATATTGTTACGTGGCGTGGCTCGCTCGAAAACATGAAATGGCAGAACTCGTAAAATAAATCTTTTATTATCGCTTGTACATTATCTCTGACATTTTACAATCGCTCGCAACGCAATACTGCCTATTTTTTTTATTCAAACACAAAAGAACTGCTCTCTTTTGTTTTTCTACTCGGGTACCCTTCCATTTCTTCGCTATTTATTTAATTATGTTAGTTCTTATTTCAACCACTGGGCTTACCGGCCCGCCGTTCTGCGCATGTGACACTTTTCTATGGAACTGTCAAATGTCAACGAACAGCTCGTTACAATGTGTTCAAATACATGAAAAAGAGAAAGGAAACGTTATGTTGATTACAGCGAGCAGACGTGGAAAATTCTTCGGATCCCACTATATTATTACATAATAAAGTCTTGCATCCCCTGAAATCTTTTTCGTGCCTTTGTTGATCTCCAAAAGGCGTAAATTATGGAAGGTTGTCTGACAAAGGGGTGGATGATAAACTTGTAAGGTAATTGCATCCAAGAGAGTTAGTGCTTTATGAAAGAATTGAAGGAAATGGAACTATGAGGTATCCTGACTAATGTATGTGGGTGATGCAGCGTTAGCTAATAGTGAAGCTGATCTATAGTGACTAGGAAGTTTGATGTAGGCATGGAGGGTGAAGTTTTAATGTAGGGAAATTAACAGTGATGGTATTCGAGAGGGATGAAAATATGAAATCTCAGCACGGTTGTACTTAATAAAAGAGACATCTTTGATAAACATCGGCATAATTAAAGTATTCAAGTACATACTTAGCACACTAAATGTGTAGGTAATTGAATACTTTTTAAATATCAACATTCATGGAGAAATGTAATCGCTAAACATTAATTTGAGCAACAAATATTGCATTACATTTTTTGCTTTTTAAAATCATGTTGATTTTTTACAAATAAATTTATATTATTTTTAATTGCATAATTTCAGAAATTTATAAAATTATAACAGTCACGTCAATTCATATGAAAATTAGGGATGCCGATACGATACCGATATTTATAAAAAAAGTATCGACGATACCGATACAAAAGGTGTAAAAAGTTGTGGGTTTAGATTAGAAACAGTCGAAATTACTTGTATAATATTTATTTAGAATGTTTAACTTATAATGAAATTTTAAAAATTGTAATTTAACAAAACATTACGTTCAGATTATTATATGAGAAGCTTGTTGGTGTAGTGGTCATGACGCTCGCCTAGTGATCTAGCGGTCGGTGGTTTGAGTCCCATTTCAGGATAACAGCAATTTAGTCCTATTTTCATAGCACAGGCTTGGCTTGTTTTGGGAATAGTAAGAGTACTGATGCGACAGGTATTCCGTGTTTGGAATGAAATTATGGAACGCAGGGATTCCCCAAACGTAGATAAATTGTGCCGCGTTAAAAATGAACGAGTTAAGCGCGAAGATGGCGCGTTTACACAGGTATTATCTGTAGTGCGAAATTAAAACTGTATCGGTGTATCGGCAACTTAATATCGCCGATATATCAGTATCGATATCGGATGCATCCCTAATGAAAATGTTCATAAACCGTTTTAGTGGGAGTATTCCAATGTAAGTTATAAATAGTGTATAAGGTGCCTACAAGTATCTAATCGAAAATCATACAAGGCATTTTCTTTCTAAATTGGTTTCAAAATCCAAGGAATATTGAATGTTGAATTGAATCAATTCACGAAAATAGAAGCAAACCGAGCGGTTTGCACAAAACGCATTCTGCGTTAATTATCGCATAAAAATATTTTTAGCCCATCGAGCACACACTTGAAATTAAAATCTGCCTCGCTCCAGCGGCGAAAGTTACAGTCGAGATTATGGACCATTCCGGCCCACTTGGGCGGGGCAGAGGTCTCTGTTTCCAATATTAACTTTGAGTACTGCTAGGGCATCATTATTCAACCCGAGAGCGTTGCGGATTCGCAACACTTTACGGCAAACAAATTTAATGTTGCAGTCGTAACCGCCGGCGTTACATTCAACACTTGCGGCGAACGAATGGAAAAATTACGGCAAAAGCGTCCGCCATCGAAGCTTCGGGACGCCACTTTCTACCAAGAAGCTCCGGCCTTTAATGTTCCCTCGAATTGAATGTCGCGTGTTTTCGTCTTATAAGGAGGACTGGTTGAAGCGGTAATCTTTTTCTGACGTACTCTGCGATAAAGGGATGCCTATTAGAAGAATCAAAGGCATAGTATGTAAAACAATGGTAAGATCTGCAATATTCTACGGTGTAGAATGCTGGACAACACACAAACTGAAATGAAAATGTTGCGCTGGGCAGGTTAGGGTTCGAGGATATATATCACGATATTTATGGCTTGATTTTTATTTTTGATATATATCCAAAAAACTTTCTGCGGTTGTTAATATATGCTAAGTGCTACAGGTTATTTTTTTTTGACATATGCGGTCCTTACTAGATGGCGCTAGTTGTATTTTAAAAAGTGCTACCGTTGTTTTTTAGTTTAATTTGTTTCATATAATCCATTTATTAGACTACATTACAAAGGGCAACTTTTATATCTTAATATAATAAATGCATATATTAGCTTTTTACAGTATGCAATTCATTTACTAAATAAATAATAATTCATGTACAAAACCAAAAAATAATTTTACTAATTATTTCGAGTTTGTATCTCAATCGACGTGTGCAAAAAAGGAGAAGAAAAGTTTGGATCCATTTGATATATATCGGATATATATCAAAAAATTTGATTTTTTTATTTTTTAGTATGAAAAACAGATTTTTTGATTTTTCGGATTTTTTCCAACCCTGGGGCAGGTGGGGTAACACGCATAGACAGAATCCGCAATGAAGATGTCAGATAGACGTCCAAAGTGGTATAGATAGCTCAAAAGCTGAAAAAAAGCAGGATGAAATGGTATCTACGGTCACGTCATGCATAGAGATGAGGACTATTAAATGAGAAGAGCATTTAACATCCCAACTAAACTAAGAAGTAGAGGCAGACATGGTGGTCCAATATTGAAAGGAAGCTGGCGACACAAGATGTTCAAGAAGTGCGACAACCCAGGATAGAAGATCCTGGTGTCATCGTACAAGGAGGCCTGACCCTGAATGAACCGGGAGAGGGGGGCAGGGAGATTAAGAGAATCTTATAAGGAGCACTATAAAAATAAGGTAAATAATGGTATATAAGATATTATCAGAATATGCTAATCATATTATAGAAAATAACCACACATTCAACAGTACAAAAATACACATCCTACATAAACAGACATACGGCCTAAAACAAAATAGTTTAGAAACACTTGAAATTCATAAAAACCCAAACACAACAAATAACATAATCAATAAACAGGTACAACCCTTCACATCACCCCTTCTTACAATGTTCCCGATCTTCCACCATCTAGATACCCCCTCCACTTCTACTGAATCCAAAATCCATACATCAGACAACCACTCCAACGTACCCACCTCACTGAAACCAACTCGCCTGAAGAAGGAAACGGACGTTTCCGAAACATGTAGTGTAACAATTCTCAAATATAAAATAGTGGAAAAAACAAATTTCAGTGTTTTATTTCATAGTTTACTAGAGATATTATTACTAAGCGATTTATTTATTATTTAACTAGTAAAACAACTGAATTGCCTATAGTAATATTTAACTTTAATTTTTTTTAAAGTGTGATTTTACGCATTTTATGCACTCGCCATAGATCTGGTCCCTAACCAAACATATTACTAGTGTTTGTGTATGTAAGAAACGATTTTTTTTAGTATTAGTCCATTTCACAATGACAAATTTTTAAAAATTGTTTTACCATATTAGCGCTGGGAAAGTATCGATGCTCGCAAATCTAAAACGCATACCTAAAAAGTTATCGCGAATTGTTAAAAACTCTGTATACCTATACTATTCATTCTAACAAGAAAGATATCCCTAACTCCAAAACATTATATAAAGCAAGACGGATATGATAATAATTCCAGAAGCGTGAGAAAAATTAGCCAATGCAATTCAATTTTCAATGCAGGATTTCATCGGCCACAGACTTGTGGCCAAAAATTAAAAATAAATATTCACAAATGTGCGTATTAATGAAGTGAACTAATTGTAGTTCTAAAAAATTGTAGTATTAATGAAGTGAACTATTGCAGTACTACAAAATTATAGTACTAATGAAGTGAACTAATTGTAATGACCTACAAGAAGTGCTTCTTAAAAGTGTGCTACTAGAAAATTTTCGGGGGGGCGGGGGTTGTTTTAGTTTCCAGAGATTTCTTCAATCCCAAAATTACATACATTTTGTCATTCGGTGCCAAAATTTTTCTATTCCACGGGGTTGTTTCGATTTCCAGAGATTTCTTCATTTATCTAGATCGACTCCCCAAAAATTTCACATACAAAATGTACTATTTGAAGTATGTACTTTCAAAGTGTGCACTACACTTCAAAAGGTGTGAAGTGTACACTTCAATGTAATGTAGTACTAAATTGTAATAGTTAGTACAGAGCGGACCCATCACCAGTGCCTATGCAGAACGAACGTTACATATTATTGGATAACTTCAAAAGAAAACTCTTGCCTATGGACCTGTGCATGATGGAGGAATGGCAATCTTTACAGTAGTAGGTACAAGGAGCCCAGACTGTCAATGCACATCTAGATGCTCTGGCTGAGATGGATGGGATATCTAAAACAGATGCATGATCCACTAAACCTAAAAAGAATATTCGATGGGAATTCAGAAGGGAAGACACATGCTTATTAGTGGCACATGAGCATGCGCAGTATTGACCTTCTTTAGGCCTAGCTTATTAGTGGCATTGTGTACGCGCATTGCTAGTAATAAGCATGCTCGTTAGTGGCATGCTCAAAAATCAACCGCCGGTTGATGTATGAGCATTTCAATGTCATTCACCATGAGAAGGGGTATCTTTTGAGCATGTGTGAACAGGCTTGCTTATTATGAGCATGCTTATGTAATTCGCGGGCTTCGCGGCTAGTATTATCAATGCGATCTTCTCAGTCCGCGACAGATGAAACAAATATGGCGCGTTGGGGAGATGATAAAACATTACCTTTCGTGAGTTATTATAGGAATCACGAATGTCTGTGGAATACTCGGTCACCGTTGTGTAAAAATAATATAGCAAGAAATAATGTTTATGAAACTTTATTAAAAGGCATGAATGATTCAAATCTCACAATAAAAATTATAAAAACTAAAATCAAAAATGTATGGATGGAAACTGTTTTGATTTATTGGTTCACTTGAATTTTCTATTTCAGTTTGCAAAGTTTCCATTTTGAACAAGAGCGTCTCTATTCTATGACAAGAGCATGCCACTAATAAGCATGTATGTTTGATTGTTAGCTTTGAGCATGTTTATTTATGAGCATGCTTAAAATAAGCATGCTAATAATCAGCAAGTATGTACAGTTGTTAGGGCAAGCTTATTAATGGCATGCTCATTATGTGTATCTGCACCTTAATGAACAAGACAGTTGCTAGGGAGACAATTTGAAGATGGTGAAGCAACCGTTTTGTTCACTTCATCCTAAAGCCGACCCTGTGTACCTACACACGTTTTTCTTAAACTTTGTTTAAATTAATTATTTTTCAAATTAAGCGAAATTGAGGCTGTAATATTTGGTATTTTGAAGCGGTATCAACCGTGACATGTTTAACGACATTTAATATTTATTTGGTAAAACTGTCAAAAAGGGAGCTTTCATAATGGCTTGACGGTCCATTAACAGCTATGACAGCCGCGAGCTTGAAATGGCGGCTCTCAGAAGCAGAGGCCGTTAGCGACGGCTGAAGGTGATAATTGATTACTTTGAATGTGTTAAACCCTGGTTAAAATTTTATTTAATTAGTTTTGAGATTTCATTTTTCAACCCCAGCCCGGTTATGTAGGTACACAAGTACATTTCAAGTGTAAATGTTCTTTTAGACACGTTTTCACAATATAATCAAGTAGGTACGTTTTTATTTGAGAAATTTAGACAGTAAGTAGACAGTCCACCGGGTTTACTCTTTTGTACGTCTATTAAATTTAAATCCTTACTTACTAAATTGAGATACATACCACAAAATGGCACAGCATAACGTTTACATGCATGTAAATGAGGATCAGTAGGTACCTACCAGGAGGTAGAAGTTCATTTAATTTGAATTGGTAAAATAGAATATTTAAACTTGCGCGAAAATTCTTTCACAAACAAACAACTGACAATCGACCTGTTGTGAAAATTATGTTTTAATGATAATATACCGGTGAATAATATTTAAAAATTGATAATGTGTCTGTGAATGTCAATTGATTAATATAAAATAATAGCTTTAAATGTTGTTTCTTTTTTGAGGTATGATGTATACTTTTATTATTTTTAAATTTTAATGTGAAATATTGTGTTCTTTTGTTAATAAAATATATACTCTTTTCAGAGTAACGCAAAACAGCTTTTATTTAAAAAAAAACTAAAATATTTGGGAAACCACATTATATACATTCACGATGTATATAATGTGGTTTCATGATGATCATACGATGATTCATCATCGAAATAAAAAATCAGCTAAAACAAAAGCAGAAACATCATAAGCTCTTCTATAATGGCTCAGTGTGAAACGGAAGGGTAAAAAGGTTTAGCAAAAAATCCCTCTAAAAATGTTATGTGATACTTAAGAAAGTTCAAAACTAGGCGCGAACGATTGATCTATTCTAGGGTTATAAAATTAGCTACAATAAATTAATGTAAAGGCATAAAATAATGTTAATAATGCATGTGCAATATATATTGGACTGCGGCTGAGATTGAAATAAAGAGTGGGACCATTGCAGGAAATCGTGTAATATCCTTCGTGTCGCATTTATGTCTTCATGAGCAAGCCTCAGTCGTGTAAGAATTTTATGTAGGCATTGATAAAGCAGAAAAAGTCATGCATAAGATTTATAGTATAATACGTGATAGCCTAAATGGATAATGGAGGAGGTTAAAGAACTCGGAAAGGAACTGTGACGCCAAAGATATCCTGAGGAAGGAGTCGGCAGGACATGAGTCTCCCAACTTTTTTGGGCAATTATCTTTAGTATTCTCTGGTTTTGAGCTACATATATATCTATGGAGTTATGGACACGTAATTCTCATTGTGAATGAGATACCGCGAACCGGTTTTTTTCAATACACCGTAACGGACGGGTTTTGATTCACGCGAGAGTCAGTTATTTAACACGGATGTATTTTGTGTGTACTCTTTATGTTTTAAGAGTTCACAGCCGACTGGCAGAAGAAAAGAAGAGGAGGAAAATACGGCGGACCACCGGGAGAATCTGATGAGTGGTGATTATAAATATCTAGAGAATCTTCCAAATAGAAAGCCCAGAGTTAAGAGTACGATCAAGGGGATTTATCCCCGACAGATCTCTTACACAAACCAACGGATAAATATTGAAAAAATAACCGAGATACAAATGGGCAGATAATATAAAGACGAGCCTGTAAGAGATGAGCGAATACCTAGCAGAACCGACAATGTGAAGTGGTATTCAAGTGCCACGAGGCCGTCAGAGAAGATAAAGAAGTTTCACTTCACAAGCCGGTTAACAAAGCGCACGCTACCGCGACCCGGCTGTAAAATGATAAATAAATCGTTGAAAAATGAAAACAACGTAGACGAAAACCCAAAATCAGCTGTTTATCAACACTTCGTACCATGTTTTTCAAATGTATCCACGTTGCCGCAAACGCCGGAGCGATACATATTTTTGGAATCTTTTTACGAGTCATCACCTCGCCGCAGACTTCCGACAGTAGTTGTTCATTTGGGATGAATCACTACACTTCTCTGAATCCTTAAGATCATAATGGACCTTTTTCTCGTCTTGACTGTCAGAGGATTTGATATCTAATGCCAGGGCCGGACCTAGACAACAGTCTTTGCACTTGCCAAGTATTTAAAAGTGAAAATATATCTCTGACTCCAGGACTCGAGGAAAAATGTTAATAAAACACTAATGCCATTACGATTCTGATGCAATTATATTATTTTTATAAGAATTAAGTTTATTGTGAAAAATGTAGTTTAATAAGTAAAAGTGGCCAAATGTTAAGCAATTTTAATTATTAAAAATACCAAAATGTTATTTGTTATTTTTTTAACACTCTGAGTGTGTATGCTATGAAAAATAGGACTAACTTGGTGTTGAAATCTCTGCTGATTTGTATTATGCTGTATAGGGATACAGACCCTAAGAAAGAAAGAAAGAAAGTAACAATCTAGAAATGCATTAGAGATGTGTTGGAGGAGAATGCTGCATATTCTATGAACCACAGGATGCAAGAACGTCTACATCTGTCAGGAATTGAATATTATCATTAATAAATGAATATTATTATAATTGAACAAATGTGAAAACAGAAAATGAAATGAAAATGAAAAAACAGTATGAAAAAAAAATGATATACAAAAACGCTAGCCAAAGAGTTCAGAGACACGGAAGAACAGTCCACAAAACTCTATATAGAAGATTCTGATCGGTCGTGAAAATCTGAAAACAGTTTTGTTATTGATGTGTAACATCTTTCCTCTCGCTTTTCTGCAATCTGTGGCAGTGATTTCGTGAAAAAGGACGGAAATGCGTAACAGGAAATAAGACGCGCGCAATTTCATTTAAGCAATGAGCGCGCGCGGAGCACGCGCGATGCAACAAAATCATCGTTTATAAACAAATCAATGTCCAGCAAGTGCCATCACAGCGAAGACGCACACTATCAGCCAATGCTTCTCATTTTGTATATATGTTGCGAGGCTGGTTTCAAGCGTGTGGATGTTGTAACTTTGATATATTTTGGCTTATATCTTCGAAACTATCCAATAAATATTTAATTTCATTTACATGAATGTATGTAAACATTACATTCTCAAATTTTATGTAATTTATGTGATTATTTTTAAACATTTATTCCAAGTTTTCATACAATACGTATGGCGGTACACTACCGCCATCGATGAAAATAAATAAAAACATATAATTGACAAACACATTTCTAAACAAAAAGCGTATACGGCACCTACGTAGTGTGGCAAAATTCAACAATAAATAAATGCACACACATTTTCTTTACTTGTATTTACTAATTAAGAAATATGTAGGTATTAGCATGTTTTAAATTTTGATGTTAATTTCTGTTGCTGCTCAATTGATATTTTTAATTGCGAGATGTCAAATGTTACACATCACATGCGACTGGTGCGCTCGTTTTTTTTAACTCGTTTTATATTCTATACTCTTTTAATCCGGGCCTGACTTATACTAATAATTAAAATGCTTTGCTCCGGATAAATAACACAAAGCAGCCATTTACGCGAACGGCTGGGAACAAGCCGCGGTCTGCTCTGCGTCAGATTCTGAATGGTTTTATTGAAATACGGGCCTTCGGTAATAATTCCATCCCGCATCAAGTGGATATCATATTTATTATCGTAGGACTGCTTCAATTTAGTTTATATGTCTAACGTTCAAATGTTCAGAAATTAATGGATGCGATGTTGAATTAGCGCTGCTCGCGTTTGGTTTATAGCGATACATCACATCAGTGTAAACAATTTCTAATGTGATACCGACTGGCTTCTAATTAGAAAATCTATAAATATATCTGTACATAACAAAGGCAAATAAGAATAATAATAGATGAATCTTTTCTGTGGTTTTGAAAAATATATTTAGGAATAAAAGATTTATGAACTTCTTCTTCAAACACAGCAAAATTATGTTGTGTTGACATTATAATTATAATTTATAGAAATAAACTTTGTTTACACCACTTTTTTATTGAAAAAAATCAACATGTTTCAGAGCCAATGGCCCCTTCGCCAAGATAACAAAATACTCAATTTTTTTTTTTAAATAGGGATGCGAACACGGAAGACATTCAATATTCTTACTATTTTCAAACTAAGCTAAATGCTTGTGCTATTTGAGTATACATTTGTTATAGCGAAGGGAAAAACTACATTTCAAAATGAAGACTACAACACACACACGTTCACCATTTTGAAGACTACAAAGTGTACACTACATTCGTAGTAAAAACTACATTAAGTGAACTAATTGTAGTACTACGAAATTGAAGTAATAATAAAGTGAATTAATTGTAGTACTAATGAAGTGAACTAACTGTAGTATTAATGGAGGGAACTACTGCAGTACTACAAAATTATAGTACCAATGAAGTTAACTAATTATAATGCTAGAAAATTGTAATGATCTACAAGAAGTGCTTCTTGAAGGGGGGGGGGTGTTTAGATTTCTTGATTCGTCCCAATGTACTCATACTTTCAATAACTTTGAAGTGTGTGTACTTTGTGGTATTCTCTTTAAAATGAAGTGTACTATTTGAAGTATGTACTTTCAATAACTTTGAAGTGTGTGTAGTTTGTAGTGTACACTTCAATGTATTGTAGTACTATATTGTAATAATACAGAGCGGACCCATCACTAATTCTAATTTGTTATTCTGATGAAGGGGCCATTGGCTCTGAAACGTGTTGATTTTTTTCAATAAAAAAGTGGTGTAAACAATGTTTATTTCTATAAATTATAAAGATTTATGGTTTATGTTACGGTCGTTTGACATATTTAGGTATTGAAATAAACAGATATGTTGAGATTCCCGTCCTTGATTTCCATGGTGAGGGGACACTCTCCTGAAGACGCCGTGAAATGACTCCAGCGAAACTTTAAGAATCGAATCTCAACACATCTAGGTACACGGTTCGTGTAAAATATTTGTTTTTGTTTCAATACCTAAATATATTTAGGAATGTTAATAAATAATAATGGAAGTTTGATTTTTTAGTTCGATACGTACTATAATAGTTGTATTATGCGTTTCTATCGTTGATAATGACACCTGCACTGCGGCATGTGCACTGTTGACTAGAGATGGGTCGTTCATGAACGAACTGTTCTTTTAGAACAGTTCACTTTACTGAACGAACGAACAGTACAGTTCACTCAAGTGAACTAGTCGTTCACTAGTTCAGTAGATGTAAAAATAAATCATTCATCAAATTTTTGAAAACATAATCTTTTAGGCAGCGAAGAGTATGTTTTTGTGATTTGATCAATTTGATAAACATTCTTTCGAATTAGTATGTTTTTTGACATATTTGTGTTGGCGACCTTTTTTTTTTAGGTCACCAAATGTTATTTTAGGAAAAATTAATCGATATGTTCATAAATTTTTTTTGACAATCTTTTTTTGGTCACCAGATTTTTCTATATTTTGTCTGTGGTCATCAAAAACAGTTCAGTATGTCAAGTGTCGAATTAATATCTTTTTGAATATATTTTTGTCTGTGACCTTTTTTTTGTTAGGTCACCAAATGTTATTTTGGGAAAAATTATTCGATACTTTTTCGGCGACCTTTTTTTAGTCACCAGATTTTTCTTGTCCATTCGATATATTTTGTCTGTTGACCTTTTTTTTAGTCACCAAACCATATTTTGTGAAAAAATATGGATATCTACTAATTGAACAGTTCACTTTACAAAAACCCAAAATTCAAAGAACTACTGAACGATTTAAAGTGAACAGTTCATTTGACTGAACGATCTGGTGAACGAATAGTTCAGTGAACTGAACGAACTTTCCCATCTCTACAGTGTGGACTATCCCGTTATTCCCGCTGTGCCCGATGTCCTTCGAACTGAACTCTGATGACAGCAACCGTCCAAGAATCAACATATCCAAGATACAACGTAACTCCATAAATTTGTAAAATGTTATTGCATTTTTATTGATGACGTAAAACTGTACTTGCCGGCACGTCTTCGGCGCAGAGGTCGCAGAGGAGCCGAGAGGGGTCCCTGTGCAGGTCCGCCACCAGCATCCTGTGCTGCAGCAGGAAGTGCGGCGGCAGCCCCAGGATCCCCGAGGGCCCCAGCGAGCACTCCGCCCCGCACAGAGGGCAGGACAGCACCGGAGGACCTCTGGATACCTAAAGATGCGAGAACAATGAGCGATACCTGCGGCGTTCCACAGGGAAACAAAATCATCTCGTTTTAGTCAATCATTTCTTACAGCACATAATATTATCCTAAATTTACAAAATGAACATTGTTTGTAAGGTAATTAAACCAAATTTTTACTATGGAAACAATATGATTTTAGTAAAATTAATAAGGTACGAAAGCATAGCATCTTTACACTATAATTTCGTAAACTTTCGAGAAGAGTTTTTTTTTCAATTTGAAGCATATCACGCTTTTCTTTTTTCATTTTAAAGAAACATGTTTTTATCGGTGCAATGCTCGCCAAGCGTGTCTTATTTAAATATAAGTTTTTTTTATTTATTTAGGCCTTTCTTCTCTCTGTCTTCTTCTCTCTTTATTATATAATTATTATATATTGACAAAAATCCAACAATAAATCTAAAAATTCATTAATCAATAAAGTCAGACTAATGTAACCACTTTTTTAGATAAAAATATATCATTCAGATTGTACCAATTTACTCATATATTATGGGCCCTAACTTTGCTAGGAAATATCGTGCGCGACGCCGATAAATTTTAAGAGATTTTATTTTGATCGCATCCTGGCAAGCCCGGTAGTAAAAAAAACATAAAAGTTAGGGCGATGCAGTTTTCACGACCACTATAATACAACATGTTCAATAATGCAATAAAGTCCATTTTACGAGCAAGCCTTGTAAAATTATTTCATGCATACGATTATGTAGTTTGTGAGGTTTGAAACTCGTATTATAATTGATAATTATTTTTTATTTGATCGTAATATTTTTAATGTTTCGGGAGTATTTTTGCTTTGCTTCCTGGAAGTGTTAAAGAAATTCATCAGGAATATATTTTTTATGAAACGTCGGTAAATGTCTGTAAATATTTCAATTGTAACAATATAGTTAGTAGGTAGGTACTATGGTTTAGAATCTATTGCCAATAGGTGCTTACATTGAAAGATAACAATTTAATGTTGCTTTAAAAACGATGACAGCACTCTAGAAAAATAATTGCAAAATATAATTTATAAAAAACTAACCCATAAAAACCAAGTTTTTATTATACTCCCTTTCTTTGTAAAATATAACAATAATTAAAGACGAATTATAACATCAACACTAAACTTATAGTAATTTAATATATTTCTAAAATGTCAGATGTTTTGAGCTTTGATAAGACACTTCATGCTTTGAAGATTAAATTCTAAAAACATTTGTCAGTCAATTTAATTTTCGACATTCGTAGTGAAGTACCTATTATGTATACCGACGGAGTAATTCATATTTAGAAAATATTCCGCGACGTTATCGGGCCGCCGTTTGCTAATCAAACTTTTCTAATGATTCCAATTTGAAAAAATCAATAAAATTTCTAAAAATGCGTAATTATACTATAATTATTAATTTTTTTAACGAAAATTTGATAGATCTTCTTGATCGTCGCCACGAGTCTAGTTACCAAGTTTCAGCTCGATTGGATCACGGGAAAAAGGTCAAAAATCGTTACAAAATTTTTTTTGACGGCAAGCCGGCAAGCAAGCAAGCAGACGCCACGAGTTAATATAAAGGGAGTAAAAATAAAATATTTTATCAATTTCTGAGTATATTATTTACTTAGTTTGCCTAAGTATATATAGACTGGTAGGGACTGAGTATTCTGTACGATTATAAATACTGTATTAATTTACTATTTTACCGGCATTGCTTAACAGCGAATAAAAAGTATAATGTATTAATGTCAGATGTCCAAATACCAAATCCAGTTATAGCAATATAGACATATTTTTAGATTGTAAACCGAAATTCACGAATAATCTGATTATTGTTACAATAATCAGAGCGGCCTCCTTGTGTGATTTTGTTGCAAGAAATTTATGGGCACTTCGTGCTTGTCTTTGTGCTGAATTGAACAAATAAAAAAAATTAAATTAACAGGTCGAAGTATAATTATAGAAAAAATGTGATTTGTGAAAGGAACACAGAAATATAGACATATTTTAATATTAAACATAATTAAATACATGGAGCTGAAATTACATCAGCACTTGAAAACTAACCAAAGTTTTGAGTTTCAATAGTTGGCATTGACAGGTTTCACAACTTAACTGTTTGGACATTAAAATTTCTTTTAAAGTAAGCCTTTAAACTCGAATAATAACAACAAATATATTGACAAATTAGAATTAGTACAGTTTTGAAATTATCTTATTTCAACCCGGTATCAAGGCACGGGGCTGAAACATTTCCTTTATTTGCAACTCATATATATATATATATATATATAGCACTAATGTCGTCTTTGTTCGCTTGAAATATTTTTTATATTTGTTTCAAAATGCAACTGAATGTCACCATCATCGTAAACGTGCCGAATGATAGAAACGCAGTTACATACGAGTATCTTATTTTTTCCAGGAAAAGAGACTAAAACGAAGTCACCTTTCTTATCGGGTTTATTTCCGGATTTTGGTTCTGGTTCAACTCCGGAATTTTTTCTGAATTCCATGCATTCATATTTTCCTGTTACATACATTAAATCTGACTGATCTATTATAGTGTCTAGCTTACATCGTCCAAACTACTAACTCTAGTCATCCATTCTTTTTTTTGGGGGTAAAGACCAAAATTTTCGTAGTGAATATAATTTTATTTTGCTACTTAACCTTGCCAATGAGCTTTTGCTACTAAGATTTTGATACTGAAATTATTTTTTTGTTGTTGCTAGACTTTTAAATAAAGTTACCACTAGTCACCTTTTTAAAACGATTTATTACTGAACTTTTTTAAAAATATCACTAGTGGGCTTTTTCTACGGATATTTTCACACTGAGCTTTTCTACTGATCTTTTACTACTGAGTTAGTTACATAACTATTTAAAAAATTGCTGCTGAAATTTCGCTACTGAGCTTTTTGCCACTTGTACTAAAACATATTTTCTACTGAACTTTTGATTTTGACCATTCGTACTGATTAAAAATAAGTTTAAAATGTTCAGTATTTTATTTGTCTATTTCTTCTTACTAACGGATTATGGCAATTTATTTTTCTTTTTTACGTTTCATTCAACTAAAAATGATAAAAAAACTATTAGTAGGGTATTCATCAAAAGTAAAATCGAATATCGAACTTAAAATATTGGATTAAATGTTATTTCAAATATAGGGGGCTTACGAATCTTACCTCCTTAAGTAAGTATTTAAAAAAAATATATATATTATATTCATTCATAAGAACACATTCTTATTGTGAAGTTGCAATTTTTTCAGAACAAGGCTCTGTGAAATTTAAAACTAAATTAATTAATCAATTAAAAAGACATACAGAAAAAGTGGATTGCTCTAAAAATGGATAATAAATGTTAATCAATTAATAAAAAGGAGACTTACAATAAAGTCAATATATTCAGAATCGTACAAGGCCGCTGTAGCGTAAATGGATAGCGCGCCTGCCACGGATAGGAGGAGATCCATGGTTCGAATCCCGGTAGCAGCCAAATATATTTTCGTGTATTTGATTTATCTGTATGTCTTTCTAATTGATTAATTAATTTGCTTTTAAAGAAATTAATAAACCTAATCAGCAAAAGAGACACTACTTCACAAAATTAATAAACATTTCCATAAAGGTGAGTGAGTCGACTTAATGATAGTTACAAAGGTAACGTTTTACGAGAAAAGGTGTTTTTGATAATTTCAGTATAATATACAATAATATCACAGGTTAACTATCGGTGCTTTTACATTAAACCGCTCCAGGAAGGTGTGTGTACTCTTCTATGCTTGACCACTATAACTTGGCGTGCGGCGACTTAGAAACTAAAACCCGCCCCGCCCGCACCCGGCGGTAACCCCTCGCCCTGTCATTCAGTTCATTTTTGTATTTGCTCGGGAGCTGTGACATCTTGATTACCAATGTACACTGAATTATTATGTCCAAAACATCCTAAACAGTTCGGGATGGTGCAAGAACAATTGCCAATGAAGTATTAAAGTTTTGCGAAGCTAAAAAAAACAAATAATGAACCGATATTACCGTCTGACAGGTTGACAGATAGAACGGCCGTCGTTACGGCTTGGTTTCTTTAGTGCTGCCCGACCGAATTTCTGTTAAAGGCTACGACACCGGTCACCGGACATTCTGTACGTTATGTATTGTGTAATAAATGTACACCCTGGCAACTTGTGTTACGCGACAGGGACGCCCTCCCTCGCACGCCAATTTATAGTGGTCGCATTCTACCACCTCGGTTAAATATTTAAATCTGTAAAAGCACAATCAAAGAATGGAGAAAGTTGTGACGTATTTGCGGAAGAGTTACCATTTTGCTGTAAGCCCCGTAGTGCGGGGGGCCCTTGAGCTTGTCCCCCGCGCACCTGGTGTTCCTGGTGTTCCAGCTGCCGTCGGACGAGCTGTCCCGCGGCTCGCTCTCGTAGCCCGACCCCGCCGAGCCCGAGCCCGACCCGGAGCCGCCGGCCCCCGTCTTCCCGTTGAGGGAAACTAGACAAGACGGAAAAACAATTACAACATTATTAATTAAGATAAACTATAGACGTCCATTTATATGGGAAAGCATGGAAGTCTTTATTGGGCGTCCACAGTGGGGCGTTACACAATGCAACGTTCCATCCAAGAACAACCACACATCTATCAAAGTTTGAAACGTGTTATTTATGCAACTTATTTTAGGTACATATACAGATGAAAAATTTTGTCATAAAAAATGAGATGATGCATTTTGTAAAGTGATCAAACAGGAAATAAACAAACTACAATCTGTATTTATTCCGCTGCAAGACTCATTACCTACGTATAGGGAATGCAATCCAGAGTCGTGTTTGCCCTTTCGGGATCCCTCGAGATTAGAATTTCCAATCCCGCGGGATCCCTATGGATCGGGATCCCGAATACTTTTGTGTTTTTTTTGTTTATAGAGCTGAATAACAATTAACGACAATGTCTTGCATTTTTATATCACCAATTTTAATAAAATGTTCATTATTAATCATTGCATTATAGTTTTAGAAGACTTTTTTCCAAGCATCAATCAGTTAATGTAGTAGATGAAAACTATTTACTAGTAGTTTATTTCTATGTTAGATTGATTAAATACAGCAAATATTATTCAAAGCTATTTTCATTATTTGAATGTGACATGAACATAAGTTTTAAGTACTCACTAAAATCTCTATAGACAAATACAATTAAACATACAAAACATAAAAAATGCTGATCAATCCCGATGATCTCGATTTTTCGGTTCGGGATTGATCTCGTAAAATGCCTCAGGATCTCGCGGGATCGGGATTGATCTCGTAAAATGCCTCAGGATCTCGCGGGATCGGGATTGATCTCGTAAAATGCCTCAGGATCTCGCGGGATCGGGATTGCATTCCCTACCTGCGTATCAAAGTCTGCGCATATCTCACACCATCTCCATGTCCAGAGAGGATTGAATTTAAGTTATGCCTTACAATATTCAACATGGACAACATGGACCCTCAATACATTACCGACTTCTACATTCCATTTTCCGCAAACAACAGACAACTAACTCTTCGCTCAGCATCAACATCTAATACAAATAGGTTAGCTGAAGTAAATCGCGTCCACAAAACCAATTTCGGTGACCGTGCTTCCGCGGTAGCTGGACCAAATTTGTGGAATAAACTACCAAATAAACTGAGACAAACAGACAGCTTACCACAGTTCAAAAAACAACTAAGGACGCATTTGTTTAGACAATCATATAAAAGCCTATAGAAACAGACCGTTACACCACTACGTAATGTTTCCCACTCCTAGTATGCACTCCGCGAAAATACCTGATTCTTTCTAGCACTCCCAACTATTATAGTTTTAAATGTGAATTCTATTTTTTGCATGTCATCTAGTGAATAAGTATGTAATAGCAAATAGCTGTTTTTAGTCAGTAAGTTGTTTTGTGTGAAGCGCCCTTGAGGTGAGTTCTCACGAAAACGGCGCTAAACATTTATTTTATCTTATGTTTTTATGTTTTTCTGTATTATTATTATTACCTTTTAACTATTATTATTATAACTGTCTTATGTTATTTTAAAAAAAAATTATTCTGTATATTGTAAAAGCCCATAAGGGCGTTAAATAAATAAATAAATAAACAAATGATCCAACTATTATGATTAATATTATTTAAGCCAGCCAGGATAGGTAAGCAAGCCCTGTGGACGCCCATACAGACATTCATACTTGTTTTACCTTATAAATAACTTCGTCTCTGCGAGACATCTAATTTGTTTTATAAAATAAATTAATTTAGTAATTCTTAGAATATAGTAGTAAAAATATTGTCAACATGACAAAATCGTACACAGGATAACCTCCATTTCATCTCATTCATCATAGCATATTGCGTGCCAGTCACCCTAGTCTTACCTAATACCATGTTCTTATATATATACTACTATATACCACATATACTACTGCCATAATCTGGAGTTAGTGTTTATGTTCGTAGCTCAGATCAAAGATAATAAAAAATATCATTAAATTTTCGTTTATATGATGCTATATTTATGCTGGGTTCGTACTTGTATGTTTGGATGTTAAACGGAGAGCCATTTTTGAAAAAAAATATAATTAGAGTTCTTTAAACATTATATTGCTTTTGTAACTACGCTAGCTATCGAAATTAAATAATATTATCTTCTTAGATCTGCCATTTCAAACATCAAATGAATTTGTCATTCACCCACTCATTCTAATGAATATTTCTTCGTTAAATGTGGTATTATGAGATTGACTTCCCAATTTTTTTCAGAGACTGAACTAAAAGCTGACCTGGTAATCAGAAGTTTCCCATAATAAAAATGGATAATTTTTATAGCGACATTTTTGTAAAAATTTACACAAGAATTATTTAGTCCTATATTAGTATTTAAAATTGCAGTCTTGTGGAAATGGTTTTTCAAAAAGGTGCGTTTTGAGTATTTTTATAAACACTGTTTCTGATGCACTGTTCCGTATTATGGAGGGAAGAGAGTTCCACGCCTTTGGGCCTGCCACCGCAAATGCCCGTTCACTAAACTTAGTCTTCTGGTAGTGGATGGTCGGTTCTACAACCCTTCCTGCAGCTGAAGCAGTGGTTGACCTCAGAGTTTTGTGGCTTCCAATTAAGTCGTCTGGGATGCAGAACTCTTGAAGAAACAGAGGCGCCATATTATGTCGCTTTGTACGTCAACCAACAAGACTTAAATTCAACTACAATTTTAGGGAAACGGGAATAGTTATGTGCGAGAATTTTGATTCAATTTGAGATATAGGATTTCATATTGTAGATACAATGGTGGCATACGAATATTGCCTTGTACATTAGTGAAAGAGAGCAACATGCATGATGACAGTATTAAAGAAATAAAGAATAAGTGATAAAGAAGAAAATATTTAGAAAGGATTCTAAAAAATTATCCAGTTTTAATATGCACATTGATATGAATAAGATTTTCAATAAAATAAAAGTATGAAATTCTGCAATCGGCCATTTTAACTGAAATACCGATAGATCAAATGACGTCACGCCTAAATAACCATCGACGTCTTTCTTGAACTGTTGTCATAGACACAATGCAATGTTTACTTAGGCTTGACGTCACGTAGACGTCATAACACCTGCGGGCATTTTCGTGCGCAATTAACGATGATTATTTGTGTAAAAATTTAGTTTATTACTGAAATAATATTATTATTTTCGGTAATAGAAGATGTGTACCTACATTCTTCTTCTTCTTCAGCCTTCATCTCTCCAATGTTGGATATAGGCCTCTTCCACACCCTTCCATCCTTCCTTGTTATTTGCTAATTGTAGCCACTTCTCTCCCCCACAACGGTTATATCATCGGCCCATCTCTTTTGAGGTCTTCCGACGCCTCTTTTATTCTCCCAAGGTCTCCACTTCAGAGCTCTGGGAGTCCATCTTGTAGCATTCCTGCCTTGCAACATACCCTGTCCATTGCCATTTTAGCTTCGCTACACGATCCATGATATCCACTACTCTAGTTCTGCGCCTAATTTCATCATTTCTTATTCTATCTCTTAGGCTTACTCCAAGCATGGATCTCTCCATGGATCGCTGCGTACATTTAAGCTTTTCTACACTTTTCTTTGTAAGGGCCATTGTCTCCACTCCATACGTCATCACTGGCAGTATACACGATTCAAAGGGTTTTATTAGGCTAACTGGGATCTCTTTGTTCTCGAGAATATGTTTGAGTTTGCCACAAGTACCTACCTACATTATATAAGGTAATTTCAAAATCTATCATCATGTCAATTGTAGATCATGAGCGAACATTAACATGGAAATGACGTATTTTAAAAAAGATTTTGCGCAAAGGATAGATACAATTTAATACAATTTTAATGCAATTTTATTTCACCTATCACAGATATTTTGTATGTATTCCGTTGACGTTTGATAGCCGAAAACAAACGCAGGCGCGTGCGCGCAGAACGACGGGCCCGGCCGGTGTGCTCAGTCGTGAAATAACGAAGTAACAGATAATTCGAAAGAGAAGATTTTAGAAAAGTTCTTACCGCAGTAGTGAAACAAAAGCTAAGCGGTTCTTTTCGTTTAAAAACAGTCTATGGTTTCAGTGAATGTAAAATGTCAGATAAAATGTTGAATAAAGGTTTATTTTACGAGTGATCAATTACGAAATACGATTTTTCATTTCATTTCGACCGAGCCACGACACGTACGCAAGTATATGTATATGTATTGTATTTTGTATATGTATATGTAACCATCTATGTTTTCTTACTTGCATTAAGTTAATTATTTATCAAATTCTAAAATTACATTTTGTTGACTGTTTTTATTTTATTTTTAAATATTTACTCATGTTTTGTATTGCTTATCTTACGTGTCTTCTCTTGCATTGAATGAATTATTTCTAAATTTTTTAAATGGATTTTTAATTTAACATTTTGAATTACAATATATTGTTCTATTATTTATTGTAGTTTAATATTTATCATGCAAAAGCCTGCAATGAATTAATTAACGTCTTATTTTGTCTTATTGTATTTTATGTTAACAAATTTAAGTTACAATGTTCAACCACACTATTTTCTTCCATCTATTGTATATTCATATTATTACTTGTAAAAGCCCCTTGGGCGTAAATAAATAAATAAATATAATGATCAAACATGCAGAGAATGCATTTGCAATCTAAAATTTATATTAAGCATCGCATGTTATTAGAAAATCCAGATATCGGGCGAAATTACGACATATTTTTACGGCGCGCTCTGCAGGCCTGGCGATGAAAGCATGATTGTTTACAATATGTAACATTTCCTATGATATGGTTGCCGGAGCCATCGGCGGCGAACATTAAAACTATAGCGGCTCCTGTCGGAGGGCCGTGTAAACATTCAGCAGGAAATGTGCTCTGGGCAGTATCACAACACCGGCTCCGTAATAGAGACAAGTGAGCGTGTTGTCACTCCCAGGGCTGGCCCCGCCACTTGCCTCTTTATGGATGTATCGGAAACTACAAAAACTCTATGTAGGTACTACTATTAAGTGTTGGGATAAAGATCTTAAAGATCCAGACATTGTTATTTTCAGAATCGGGCCGTTAATCTCGGATACTAATGGCTGCGCAGTGGCCACTGTCAGCCGCGTAGCGACCAGTACGGCCGATAGCTAGTTGCACTCCACAGGGCCTAGCAGCAAGCAATCGGCATAGCCGGTGGTTTAACAGCTAGTTTTTTTAAAAATATTTTATTGTGTAGAAGTATAATTTACAAGCATTGGTACAAAAATTCAAAAATGCACTTTTGGTAGATGTTCAAGTTTACGTAGGGGACCATCGATATTTTATAAGAATTATTTACCCAGTCAAAATGTCACAAATCCCGATCCTAGTTCTTACCTAACTGCCTAGGCTGGCCTAGGGTATCAAGTTTCTTGAGGTATCGAAATGAATTTTGTTCATAAAAAAGTTTTTTTTAAAAACACGTGTTTCTCTTCACCCTCTTGTGTCCACGGGCCAATTCCGCTGTTATCCCTGACGGTACTTAAATAAACACGCGAGAACAATACCCAAAAGGAGCCATATGGCGTCTTGTGATTTAAGTAAACAATATTGCACTCTGCACTAATGATCACAGCGTTATACAGCCACAATACTTAATATAAGATAGACTCGTGGTTCGAGATCCCTGTTAAAAAAAGTCTAACGTCATCCATTGTGACGCAGTCCTTACGGATTAATACCTTTGTTCCTAGTATATTTTGTCCTGATAATATACAATGAGTTGTTTGAACCCTAAATACAAAAATAAGTCCATTATTATTGTCAGAAATTCTAATTGTTGAAAAAATAATTTCCTTCGTTCCTATCCTAGAATATCTATTTTGGTTGTTAAATACAAAGCTAACACAAGCTTGCAATTGCTTTCAATTGATTCAGCAACATTGTAGATTGACATTTAAAAAAAAATGATTGTATTATTTGTATATATCTACTTCTTTTATTTAATTAATTACACCAACATGTTCCATCCATGGGTGTTGTAAAACTGTCAAAATATTAGAATGAAATGTCTTTTGTTTCTTGATTTTCTAAATTATTTTAAAAATGTTATTACTAAAGTTCTTGATTATTCGCAATTATTGGAATTTTTTTTAGAATTGGGCTAGTAGTTAAATTTAATTGATTATTAATAATATTTTGTTTACTATTACATGCTTTACTAATTTCTAATGATTCTAAATTATTCGTTTTCAGACCAAAATTATTTAAAAAATAGAAACTTCTAAATTTTTATCAAAACCGTGATCATTTTCTCTTTTCGACTATTTTAAAATTCACTCAGCTTAATAAAGTTCTGGTATCGACAGTGAAATGAGAACGTTCAGCTTGGAACTGATAAAATATAATGTGAAGAATGAATAATCTTGAAATGAATACAAAACTGAACAATTAATGTATATAATAGATGTCTCACAGAGACGAAACTGTATTTTTATTATGAGAATGTAGGTATAGAAGTCTTTTGGGTGTACATAGGACTTACGGCCTATCGTACGGCTGGCTTAAGTGATCACTTTATACAATGTAACGTTCGCCATTTTCACCCATGATATAATACACCAAGTCTACTAATTTTTGGAAGTTGTGTATATTTAAATTACGAGCCACGCTTTGTTGTAACCTGAGCTGAGTTGTAACCATCCTGCACACGGCCTGCCCTAAAGCATTTTGATTCCCCCTAAATGCTTTAAATATATACAACTTCCAAAAATTAGTAGACATGGTATATTCTATCATGAGTGGAAATGGCGGACGTTACATTGTGTAAAGTGATAGGTCGTAAGCCCTATGTACACCCAAAAGACTTATATACCTACTTTCCTATAATAAAAATACAGTTTCGTCTCTGTGAGACATCTAAAATATACATTGATTGATTAATGATGTCTCTGTGACAAAAGTCCAGCACTGTTCTGAAAGATTTGAACAAACTCAAAATATTCTGGACAAAACTGATGACTGACGTTTGTTTGACAAAGGGAAGGAATATCTGAAAGTATGCTATATAATAGAAATGGCATCAGAGTAGGGGAGTTCCGCGAAAGACATTTAGATAAACTTGAAAGTATCAAAATCGTTGACAATAAACGAGTGTGTATGATAAAACAAAAGAACGTGGACAAGAGTTGCATGTCAGAGGAGAGGTCTCAATTTCATCAAATGGAGAGCGCTCTCACTAGCTCATCTTGCAGAAGTGTTCTACAAACAAATAAATCGACTGTATCCATTGACAGTATTAAGGTCGACTAAGTAGTGGAATCTTCTCAAGAGGTCATGCCATGTGTGGCTTCCATAGTCGCCGCCGCGGTTCTAGAGAAATCTATTTTGTGATAATCCGCTTATACCCGGAGGGTTTCCTCCCTGTTCAATTATTTATGTATCGTAAAAAAGCAGGTCGAGGATTAGTCATTTACACGTTGGAGCAATGCGGACGGTGAGACTTCGCGATCGGTTTTCAAGGTGACGGATAAGCGAACAGCTCTATGTTTAGCATTGGTTTAGAACGATTCAGCCCGCGGTTCGGTTGCACTGAGTAATATATGCTTTTACGTAACCACAGAGAAATGCCGATTCAAATAATATTCGACGGCCTTTTGGCGGTATATTTGACAGCTAACCTTAAAATGGTTAAGAAAGAAAATGAAATTGTGCCAAACGATTAATTTTAATACGTAAATTATTTATATGTGTGTGTAAGATTTGGTCAATTTTTTACAGATTTCGATATATAATAAATTTGACTTTGGATAAGAATAACCGCTAACGATATGTTTAATTTTTATTTATTTTCTTAACCGCATTCAATTGATATTTTTATTTTAACCACAGTTGGGTTAGAAAGATACATTGTTTTTGGATAGTGAGCATGATACAAGTGGAAATAATTTTAAGCACGGTACAAAATTATGGACTTATTACCGACTTATATTTTTTTAACTTTTCATAATATAGTTATACAGTGAAACATTGTTTTTGTATTTCATATGGAGAAAAGATTGAACCAACCGATATTAAATTAGCTTCATAGCTTATCTTGAAGCGTTTCAAGGACTATCTTGAAAAATCATCTTTCATTAATCTAGTCGCTCTCTTGTGACGGAGGATTGTGATCTTCACGACTTCCCGCCCTCTTGACTATTCACCTCCATCTTTCCCGGCATCCTGCAGACCTCAATGCTGTCGTCAGAGATGTGGCTGCAAGTTTTCCACTTGGTCGGTCCAACGAGTGGGGGATTTTCCTCTTACTCTTCGACCCTCGACGTGTCTCATCACAAGTTTCTCCAGGCTATATTCTCTTCTAGCAAGATGCACAAAAAATTGGCTGATTCGCTTCAGACGTTGTTTCGAAATAAACCTAGCATTATTTACAGCTAGCTACTATGTTATTGGAAATAGCAAAAATATTTATAAATGACATATTTATGTAGAATTATTTGATACAGCTTTATTATCAAAGGTACTAAAAACCTGCTCAAAGCATTTAATTAATAATAAAAATAAATTAATGATATTTGCCATATATCCATCCGTATTCTGAAAATAGCAATGTCTGGATCTTTAAGATCTTTATCCCAACACTTAATAGACGATAATAAAAATTAAAAATGTCCAGAGCGGATTTTGTAATTCTACGGCTCAAATACATACATACACATTAAAAGATGATATAAGAAAAATTGTTTCTTACAAACGTATTCATTCTTCATCCACAGCGTCCTGATGAAATATTCGGCGTTACCGCGTATTCAAATCTTCCCATCTTGACATTTGACAGTTATGTCTGGATCTTTAAGATCTTTATCCCAACACTTAATCGACGATAATACAAATTAAAAATAAACGAGACATAGCTTTACGTCGGTGTTTGTTTCTGTAAGTTTCTACATGAGATATATATAGAGGGAGGGAGAAAGATGTAAATTGTTATCTGTCAAATGTCAAGATGGGAAGATTTGAATACGCGGTAACGCCGAATATTTCATCAGGACGCTGTGGATGAAGAAATGAATATGTTTGTAAGAAACAATCTTTCTTTTAATACAGTGTATTTGAGCCGTAGAATTCCAAAATCCGCTCTGGACATTTTTAATTTTTATTATCGTCTATTAAGTGTTGGGATAAAGATCTTAAAGATCCAGACATTGTTATTTTCAGAATCGGACCGATCATGTCTCGGTAAAGATATGCAAACTGAAGCTCGTACTTTTTTTGATTCATCATTAATACAACATTGAATGTTTATTTCGTGCCCTATATTCATAACACAACATTGCTGACTACATAAATATAACTAAATGATTAACATTTTTGTTAAATCAGTATATATACAATAAACTCATTTAAAAAAATACAGTACCGTTAAAAATAATTTTCTTAAAGGTATCTTCATAGGGTAATTAGAAAACAAATTGAATTTTTTCAACGGAGTGATGTACCTTTCTTTGAAATATTAATCAGAACTTTTTGGTTCTAAACTTATAAAAGTGATGGTTTTACAAAGAATTTTTCAGTTTACTTTATTTTGACACTCAACCACTGTTGACAAAACGTATGTATTAATCCCTACGTAAGTAAACGTATGCTTTATAAATTTAGAAGTGAAATGATTGCCATTTTCATTTAAGAGTTATGATAATCGAGACCAAGTGAGATTTCGGATAACAGGGAACCCACAAAAGTGTTATCGATAAATTATATAAATTAAGGATAAGGTATCTAGGCAAAGTCATAAAATTAGCTATAAATTCTATTTTTTATTTGTTGAATACATTTTCACATGCTTAAGGACAAGCTAAATCAAATATATAATAGCATTACAAATCCATTGATTTCTAAAACATAGACAACGTCTTTAGGGTGGGCTAGTAAATACATACTTAAATAATCGCTTCGGAAAGGTTAGACGATGTATTCAATAGATAGGTTACATTATGTAATTTCGAACATCGTACATTCATTAAGTATAAAAAAATACAACTGTAAATGAAAACAGTAAATACGTGACGTAAAAAATCTCTTGATCTATTAAATATATTATTATGATGCGGTTCGTAAATGTTAATGGCCTTTAGGCCACTCGAATGTTAGTCCTTGAGATTTGGATGCTGTTGGTCACGTGCCAGAAATAAATTAGGCCTACTAAGTATATGCATGTGAAAGGACTTCCCCTCATTTATCCACCCTTACTTTGACGTGTTACATGACATCACGGAAGACTTCCGGGGAACAGGAGGGTGGGAAAGTAGATGATTTATAATTTACACGCAAGGGACATGTCTCATTCTGAAAAATACTGAAAGCGAGCATCATATTTTAAAGCAAAAAATTGGTTTATTTAATATTATAAAATGAATAGTATAATTTAGGTAGCATTCGTGTAGACGAAGAGATAGGGACTAAAATTTAACTGCCTACAAATTAACATAATCTTTCTACAGTTTAATTTTTAAGGTGATGGTACACGAGAATAGCGCAATATTGTTTCTAAACAAAATTCACAGCCAAAGTCAAAATGAATGAACTTTTTTGGGAGTTTCGTCTAAAAAGTGAGTAAAAGACAGTACATAGCTATGAATCATTACCGCTCGGTTCTGCGTGTACCTCGCACCACTATTATAATGTACCAACTTAAAACATTATAAGCTCTCTTCCTGTTCTGCTCAAATAAAAACATTTTTATACGAAGGAAAAAAAATGCACTTTTTCAAATTAGTGCATACAAAAATGACACAAAATGAACTTAAAAATAAAACATTTTCATAATTGTTCAAAGGCTCAGAGTATAAAATTTAGTAGAGATGAACTTCACCCTTATTTAAGGAGGCGATTGGAATAGCGGAAAAATGACCCCTCTCGCGTATGTCTAAGACAATTTATACTGGGGTTAAAGTATTTATTTTTGCAGAGTTAAATCCCATAGAAAAACGTATTTTTTACAACATATGCATTTTTAAAATATTTTTCTAAACCGAATCATTTAAGGAATGACGTCTTATTGTAATAAGGCGCGACTTATTTACTATAGACATTATAATTTGTAAGACTATTTATTTTGATTATTTTATAAAGTATTTTTTTAAACAAGGACGTATTGGTACCAGACGTGGCACCAGGTTGTGTACCAAAAAATTACGTTAGTTTACCAAAAAGTTAACTATGTATTTTGGTAGTCTGTATTCAAAGGTGAATTCTTAGGTAATGAATGTTATTTAAGAAAATCTATAATAAAAAGAAATATACTATAGGTCGACCACAATCAAAAGACCATTCCCTAGCTTTGTCCGGTAAGAAGAAAGCGGGGGAAAGTTGCCTGGTAAGCCCGTATTACAAGCCTTAATATGATATTCCGAATGAATATATATTTTTTAGTATAAAAAAGGTTACCTACTTACTAGAAAAACTTCTTTTGTGTTCATTTTTGCATCGTAATGACACTCATATTTTTTGCGCACATTCTTTTGAATGCGGTCTAGCTATAATACGGGATTCAAATATGCAATTAAAAGCGTATTAACTACATCGAGTATAAAAAATAAAGATCTTACCATCTGAGCCATCCTCGACCCCCCCGCCATCCTCGAGAGGGCGCAGCCGCTGCAGACACCGCGTGCAGAACGTGTGCAGGCACGGCAGCACCCTCGGCTCCACGTAGGGCCGCCTACACATGGCGCACCGGAACTGCCCCTCGTCGGCCCCCTCCGCGCCCCCCGGGGTGGAGGCCTTCTTCACCGCCCCGCCCGACAGCGACCGCCGCTTCGCGGACCCCGAGTCCTCCGCCTGCCGCCTCCGGGAGAAGCTGCCGAAGATGTAACTGATTTGTTCCACTTCCATTTTCAAATAAAAATAACAAACAATTTCAAAAAGATACAGATCACTGTTCAATTTTGCCCCATTTCGGCGGGATTATTGCATAATCACCTCATGTACGATTTTCTATGACTGATTCGAAATTTGAATCGGCGCCGCGGTCACGACGGAGCTGTAATGTCGGTTAGAAGGTTTCTGTTTTTCCGACGACCGGCGCCGTCCGCGCGCGCTTCGCAACTGTGGCTGCAGGGCGCGGAGCCGAGCTTTTGACAGCCCGAGCCCGCCGCGGTGACGATGCGCAGCTGGAAGACCTTCAATGACGATTTGTACGGCAGAGGAAGTAATGAAAAGAATGCTGGCGCGCACGACCGCCCCGAACGTGTATGTACTGGTTAACAAAGTGCTCCATTTATCAGCGAGATAATATTAACGACGTCGCTCGATCCTTTTTCGACGATTCTTAAAATAATGGCATATACACTCTTTATTACGTACATAATCTGCATAACATACTAAACATCTTAAAAGAGCAATTTTACTACATGTATTTTAATGAAATTTGATCGCAAATTAACAAGAAATGTCCCTGAAAAGTGCAAAAAAATGTAATGCATTTCTTTGAACTGGAACTTTTTATTAGATAGGTAGGTACTTTGTACAATCTTTCTATTCATTAAGCTATTATGGTAGGTACTCTCTTTACATATAATTCAATCATTTTACAGTTAACAGCACTTAATCCTAACGCCATGGATACTTATTTCAATCAATAGTTAGGCATCATCTTTTAATACGATGCCTTCACTTAATATTAGAGTGAGAAGAGAAATAGATAAATCTACCTTTCCTGTCTTTCTAAAAGGAATGATTTAATTTTTGCGTTTTAAACATTGAAATTTATATTAGAATGTACCTACCTACCTATCGGAATTAATAAACTTTTAGAAACAAAAATCTTTGAGCAATAAAATAGGCCTTTTCATATTTTTGTAGATAGTAATAACCTCAATAAATTAATGGTAAATACAATTCACCAACTTACGAACATAATTATCGGAGTGAAAAATTAATTTTTCCTATTATATGAGAGGCATTAAGGCCCGGTTGCGCCATCAGAAGTAAGAGTAAGAGTTAAGCAAAAAGCATAGATTTTTACAAAAGCGGGTGTTTTGATTGGAGGAGAATGCAAAAATCTATGCGTTTTTCTTAACTCTTACTCTTACTTCTGATGGCGCAACTGGGCCTAAATAAGCATTTTTTGTCTGTAATTTCAGTCATAGTTTAGAAGCATTTGACATTATAACTGGTCGTTATGAACAAGATATTTAAAGAAAAGCTTAAGATAATTTTGGTAATTTAAATGAAAAATACCTATCTAAAAAATACATATTCCAATTTTCTGAAGAAAATTTTCCTGTTATTTTATTATTTGAATAATGTACCTTTAAAACAAATATATCTACCTATTTTATATACATAGGTACTTCAAAGAAAATTAACACTTCACATGATTAAAGAATGATACTGGAATATTGTATGGATAGGTACAACATTACAATGGTAATAAACGTAATATAATTAAATTTAAATTAAAACTTATTTTATATACTTCAAAGAAAATTAATACTTCACATGACTAAAGAAGGATAATGAAATACTATATGGATACAACATTACAATGGTAATAAATAAAATATAATTAAATTAATAGTAGTAATGTGTGGTTGTAGATATATTTTTGTGAACGTAAAACGGTTAAAGCAAATGCAACTTGCTTTTTAAATTACAAATGTAAGGGAATTAATCTTTTTTATTTGGTTCAGCGTCATGTAATAATTATTTACGATCGTGTTCTGTCTTCGTAGTTAATTAGAATTCCGGATTGATGTGAAAGGGGATCACTAACATGCGACACGCGTAACAAATGGCGGAATTACGGAACCGAGTACCTACTTGGGTGCTAAAAATATTGTAAGAGAGTAACGAGTTATTTATTGACAAGTGTGTATATACGTGCAGGTATTGGAATAACTGAATAGATATTTGAAATGCCTCGCAGTCTGTTAGAGGGTGACTACTTCCTCTGGGTTTTTTGTGGTTAAAAAAAGATAAGCTTTATCATCCTTCTAGACAGACTATTATAATGTTTTCCTTATTTATGTCCGCCCGCGACGCTTAGTTAAGAAAAACAATTTCCCAGTCGCTTGAGCGTTAAAATCTGACAGTTGACTATTTTTTAAAAATTAATATTTTGAGTAGAAACACGTGTTTTATTTCGCAATTTCTTATTAAAAAAATGTTGCTTTTAACATTGTTTCTATTTTTTTGAGATTAAATCTTTAGCCTTACGACCGGTGTCCACGAAATGAGCCACGATTAGTTGAAATAAATTGCAGTTCTTTTTATTTCTTTTTTAATACTTAAAACTGCATAGCAGATTGTGCGAGTGCCCTCATGTAATAAAAATATTACACATTCATATTAAATTATGCTAAAGAATCACAGTAGTAGACTCGTTAAGTATTTTTTCACTGCATTTTTGTTGACTCATTTTTGATCATATTGGAAACTTTTGTACCTTATTATTTGCTTTCTTATTACTAACATATCGAGTGCACTACTAACATATATAACATGCCGAGTTTTATAATTGTGAACGATTCTTTTTTTGTATTTATCATTCCAAAATTCGTCTAGTGGCATTAAAAAAATAATTCTGAGTGTCAAAATTTTACATAATTTAAATAATTTTTTAGGTTCTTATTTCAATGAATCTTTTATTTATATGTTAACATATTGAGTTTTTGATCTGAAGATCAGCCTCATATTGATAGGAGACAAAAACTGAAACCCGATGTTCAATTTGATAGCGAGACCACTTATAACACCTATAAATAGAAATACTACAATTGATTCAGAAATATTAGACAAGCAGAATGATTTAAATAACAAACATTTATTATCTATGTTTTACCTGCTTTTGGGGAGATTCAAATTCATTTACATATCTAATGAACGGAATATAAAACTGGTAAATGAAGTAACATTTTTGTCGTTTAATGTACAACATGCGTGAATTGACCAGTACGATGAATCTCCGAGACACGGGCACAACACAAGGCCAGAGTTATCTCTAAAGAATCTCATCCGTATCTCAAAGATTGTCTAAAGAATCTCATTTGTATTTCGAAAATCTCTTCCGTAGACACGGGCGTTGCACAAGTTTAAAAAATATAATTTTTCCAGTCAAATTGTCATACAACTTCAGGTGCTTCAGCCTTCCGCGTCGCATTCTATAACAAGAAAATGTGCAGTTGTCGCATCAAACAATTTATTAACAATAATATGGTTGATTTTTAAATCAATCAATGTTAATAAATAAAAATTATCAATTCTTACTGCTTTTAAATAGAAAGGGATTGTAAAGAAATATTTGACATGTGTGTTGGACGCATTACCACAACAGGACGTGTGCGAAAGACCAGGCATTAACATATAAGCTAGATATGTATTTGTACAGAAGGCGGTTGTGTTAAAGTCTTGCCAGTCAGATAGGTTGGTGAAAAATAGGCGAGAAAAGTCAACAAAGAAGAGATATGAAAGATTTACCGCTGCGAGGAGACGTCATGGTAAATAAATTGGAAGCTGAGTAGTTAACATTACGTAGGTATGGGAAAAAGTAAAAATGTAACGGAAATAAAATTACATACAAAGTAGAGAAAAGGCGCCGTCTGACGTAAGCCTCGATTTCATTCGATTCGGATTTAAGCTACTTTAATTTCCACGCGCAACCAATAGCGGTCACGTGACCCGCGGATAAGTCTTCCTCTCGTGACGTCATTGGATGGTCGGGTACAGCCGCCTGCAGCCCACAATTTAAGCCATGTGTATTAACTAGGGGACAAATCGCGAAACATTCCGCGCGGCATTTCGCATCAACATCTATGCTCATGTTTCGGGGAGAATGACGCGGTCATTTGACGTGTACACACTGGGACTCACATATCACTTGTCGCGGAAATGTCGCCCGATGAGGTTATGCTGATTAGTGCTGCGCATCTATTTATTCTACCGAGTTTATCGAAACGTAAGCGGAGAAAAAGGTGGTGGGTGCGAAATTATTTACTGCAAAGAGAAAGAAGGATTGATATTCTATGCGATCTTCGAATGTCTGACGGATCTTTTGTCAATTTCACTCGAATGACAACTGATTTTGAAAATTTATCACAAATAATCGGGCCTTCCATAGCCAAGCAAGATACAATATTACGGAACGCTGTTGGCCCTCACATCAGACTTGCAATTACAGCTCAATTAGAGCTCGATCAGTTGGATAACAATCTCGTTTCCCCACACTAATGTTATGTGTTATGTTGAGTGGTACAGTAGCCGGCAAACATCTTGAAATTTTACGGCGTAGTGGGGGAAAGTTTGCGCATGTACCATTCCACCAAAGAGACCCAAATTTTGTCTTCTGCGCATTCCCCCACTACGCCAAAAAATTTCAAGAAGTTTGCCGGCAGCTGTATAGCGCATGCGCATTCACTTGTAAACATACCACGTGGTACTGACGCGCGGCGCAATGTCGCGGTGAGCTCGCTCGGGTACCATGCGCATGGCAACGTTGCCACGGCACGTAGAAGTGCCGCGCTATGTTGTGCGTGACGTCGCGGAACAGTGCGCGACTTTGCAAGGTCACTTAGACTCTATGCCGCGCGTGATGTTGAGGGGCAATTTGTCCCCTAGTGAATACATGGGTTTAGTGCGGTGAGCTTCCAGCGGCATCCAGCTCGCCCCACGGGTGACGGGGGAGGAATGTATGCCCCGTGTTATTTCAACGCATTTTTATTTACATAGCACCATCCTTGAAGAATACCACGTGCGCTGAGGAATTTCTCGTCAAATTTATGTCGATATTAATAAGGTATTAAACCGCAAAATAGATTAACATTATCTAAAGTATATTTTATTCATCTGCTTTAGAATAGACAACTGCCCTATGGTTAAGCAATGTTAAAACATATATTTTAGATAAATGTGTACCTACTTTTTAGACCGAAGTTGAGACTACCTTTCTAAGTAATATATAAAAAATTTATTTAACGGAACATTTGACGGCTTTCATTAAATATCAGTATTTTTAGGTATGTAAATTTATTATTTGGAAGTAATATATCTATTTCTTTAATGATATAACTTTTTCTGAAGCAAATTGAGTATCAATATTACGTATAAGTATTTCCATTTAACCATTAGGTATATAATGAATAAGTATAAATAATACAAATTTGGACAGATGTAAAATAATCAATTTTAAATTACCTACAAGGAAACCAAATTGATGACAAAAAAAATGATTATAAATTGAAACAGTTACATTTATCAAAAAATTGTTTAACATATTTGGTGAACTATTTTCCAGACGAAAAATTGTGAGATAATAATTGTGGGCGAATAACGTTCTGACATCATATATTCTTAAGGACATCATATATAGTATATATATATATTTCATGTATAAGTCTTTGAGTATCAAAACCTACCCAACCAATTTTTATTTATTTTTAAATTAGATCCTCTAAGCTCTATCCTACATTTTACATATTATTTAACTATCATAACAAGTATCAATAGGAAATTATCGTTTGTTAAAATCAGCTTGAATTCTAAAACATAGCTCCATATTATATCCAAATTCACTAGAGTAAAATATGAATATCTTCATTGTTTAATAAAAATTTCTAAATCATTTAATAATATTTTACACTCTTAAATAACTGAGAACTTTATTTCAATACACCCCTGATAATGCAATCAATGTATTTATTTAGTTGAACTTCTAAATGAACCAAAATCCAAATGCTTAAATTTCAAAAGTAACCTTCCATTTTAAATGTTGAAATAACCTCACGAAATATACAAATTTCAACTCGGCTAAAACATATTGTGTATTATTAAATCCTAAAACAAATTCCGGAAGTCAGCGGCAAAGACCGATTTATCGTGTAGTTACATCAATTGGTCTAGTTTGCTACAGAAAATCGTCATGATCGTAGAACAATACGGATGTGCAAAAATTCTATATTGACTTTTTTGGATCGTTAAAAAGTGAAAAAAGAAGGTGTATTTTTTCTCATTAATTTAACCGTCGTTATACCGACTTCGTGTTGATTTGCGATCGTAGAACAATGCAGCATGTGTAAATACGTCGTTGTAATGCACTGACTATATTTGAAGATTTAAAGGTATCCACTTTAAATAACTAACCCAAGTTTCAAAGGAAAATCTTTTGTAGTTATCGAGCTATGACATAATGTATCTTTATTTAAATAAATCTTCAAACTGCTCTCCTGCAAACTTGACAAAAATCACGTGCGTCGTTGTTCTACGATTATGACGAAATGAAATAGACATTCTTTGCCACCCTGCGCCCACGCACCTCTGGACCCTAACTTCTGACTAAGAAATCGTCTTATTATTTGCATGTTTATATTATTTGAACGTTTTAGGGTCAGGAGAAAGACAAACTCCCGCTGTCCCAGCTGCGTGGAATAATAAAAGGCGGAACTAATTTTAATTTAACGATCTCCTAAGTCGGGACAGTCGGATGATTGATTTACTAACGGCTTCCAAATCGCCCCGTTAAAAACAAGTAAAAATATATCGTTTCACAGAAAAGCCGTTTGAAAGTTTTCGTATTGGACATTTTCAGAGAGCTTCAAAATGTCGGATTCTTAGTATTCTCGGAAGTTCTTCAGGTAACGGGGGAGTTTACTAACATTGTATAATACTGAAGTAACTCTTTGTAAATTAGTATGTAACCTGTGCGGTTTGATTTGGTGTTCCGGCTTCCGGGTTCCGATAGCTGGGTTCCGATTTAATGTTGAATTATGTACAGTTACATTAAATTCAAACTAAATTAGACAAGGTAGTTAAAATCAAAAGTTATTCATTCATGATATATAAACCTTAAATTAGGACGGCATAATGAAATCTTATCGTTTTGTTGATTTTTCGTGCAAATCGAATTGGCATATACAATATATAGTGGGGTATAAAAGCAAAGGCAGAAATATCCAAAAAACGTTTTGAATGGAGTAGTGTTATGTATCTATCCCTCTCAAAATCGTGTTAAATTTATAAGCTGTATTTCCTATAAAATCTAGAATTCAGTACCTACATTATAAATTAGTAATCCTCGATGACTGCATGTTTTTTTTTGAGATTGCTGCCTTTGCTTTTATACCCCCCATTCGTTGATATGAATAGTGTATTTGGGCAGAAAATTTTATTGTTGTTTGAATAAGAGGTATTTAAACGAGATAAAATAGTTTGACGTTTTAACAGAAAACCATTTATTTTCTGTTGAAAAAATGTAGGTACATTTAAAACAAATATGGTAAACATCCAACTATTTCGAATATTTCAAAGGATATTAACACTTTGATTCAATGAAATGTTTGATATATAAGACTCGAATTGTCTGTTTATTTTTTTACCAATAGGACATAATCTACTATTCTGAATGAGGAATTATTGGCAAACCATGGCGGAGAACGTGTGCCCATGAATCAATCTATGAAATAAATATAAAGTAATATATCTGTTTAAAAAAAAACACAGCTTTATCACCTGGTGTGAAAATACCGCGTAATAAATATGAACAGAAAACGCAATATATTATTATTTGTAGACAAAGTTTCAACAATTAATACGTCTTCGATGGGACAATGGGATTTGTGACAATGACAAAGAAAATAAAGCGGAGTTCTGGTGAGCGGAATCCGCGGCGCGCTCTAAATAAATATTATTTCTCCTGCCTTTGTGTATTTATTTTTGATCCCGCTAAACAAACCTTGAGTTCCATTCATAAATATGCTACAGCCACTCCCACCTCTCTGCGAGAGACACGATGTATGCAAGTATGGATGTATTACGTGTCAGGGGTTGCGCACTACAAAATATATGAGTAATGGGTACCTACCCGTGTACTACCTAAACTCTTAAAAGACTGCTAAAATATCTATGGGAACGGTGGTGAAACACAGCGTTACATGATTCAAAATCGACATAGTTTTTAATATGTGGTAAAAAAATACATTTTCAATGCAGAGAATACTTTTTGAAGGTCTCTTTATATAATTATGTATATAAGGTAAACATACATATTTGCATTATTTTAGTAAATTATCAGAAAATCACGGTGTATTGAATTTGCGTGCGCTCACGCTGACGTATCCTTATATTCCGTCTTTGTCTAATACGTGTTATGCGACTCTACGTGCTCTTTCGATATTGTTTTCTCTTTCACTGAAACCCAAGCAACCGCGTCTCTGTCCTACATGAAATGTGTGGTATTGTCGTGCTCTTTCTTAATCGATTTAACTGCGATGAGCAATATTCTGATCTCTTTTACACACTGGCCAAAAATACGAGAGTAATGAATAAATATTTTTTAATTAAAAAATCCGTACATTCGTGACAATTTAATTTAGTAATTTTGGTGTGAAAATGTCTATTCGATGATTACAAAAAATGTGAAATTTTAGTTTTGGTAAATAAGGTAGATATTTAATATTTTCTATGATATGTAGACCTACGTTACACCACCGACACACAGGAGTTTTAAAATAAAATCAATGGGGTGAAGCCTGTGTCTAACAAGAAAGGTATTTTATTTTACTTGAATACAAAGTGAAAGCAATAAAAAACAAAGTGAAATTGGACGAGATTATAAGATTTTTTATTGGAATTTTACCGAAGAATCGATAAGGCGATTTAATGCGTTCGTAATGCGGATCTACAGAAGAATACTCAAAATAAGCAGGATGAACAGATTCACAAATGAAGATGTTATGGTTCGGATGAATAGATAAAAAAAATAAGAACAATAAAAATCCAGAAACTTCAATATATCCGACAATGTGTGATCATCCAGAGAAGTAAGGGATGTTGCACCTCGTAATGCAGGGAAAAATTGGCAGAAGACGGGGCCGTGAATGAAGGAGGACATCATGACTAAAAAAACCTGAGATAGTGGTTTGGCCAGTTTTAGATGGTGGTTTAGCCAACATCCGTTGAAGGGTAGGACACAAGAAGAAGAAGAAAAATTACTGAAAAATAATGAAATAGTCTAATAAATACGCGACAGCAATCGCATATTTATTTATTAACGCTCTATAGGGCTTTTACAACAGATAGGTAAAGTGTACATTAACAGAATATATAGCTTAAAGAAAAAAAAATAATAACATGTAAACATAATAATGATATAAAGAGGAAAGAAAATACTTAAAATACAGATACAAATATATAAAGATAAATATAATATAAAGTAAAAAGCAAGTTTATAAAAAGCAGAAGCATAAGAAAAACATAATATAATAGGAATTTAAAAACAATAAAAGTAATAATGTAGGGTCAAAAGATATAGCACAAGCTTTGAAAGTCTTATTATAATAAAAAATATACATACAAATACAAATCAATTATTTAAGTCCAATTCGACAAATATATATGTTTGAATAATATACAGTTATTGGCAAAGACGTCCAGTTGCTCGTATCTGTTTGCTAGTCTAGGAAGCCTTTGCAGTGGGGAATTAGAGATATAATAATTAGTAGCTGCAGTTTCCACGGCGAAACCTGCATGACTTCTAGTTATGCGAGACGGAGCACGCAAGCAGATACGTTCTAGTTGTTGAGGACAGTCGATAATACCATTTATTAGTTTGTGTAAAAAGTCTGTCACTATTCTTCTAGTCTCTTGTTTATCAAGACTGCTAAAAGATGTAAGAATATTGTAATCAATATTACTTGAAGGTATGTTAAGTTTATAATTGATAAATCTAATAAACTTATTTTGGACTTTCTCTATATTACTCGTATTATACGGATTGCAGATATGCAAGTCTATTCTTATTGGTTTGCGTTATTCTAAAAATTATTCCTTGACCGCTATTGTGTACAGGGTTATTTGAAAAACATTAATAACCTCGCAGAGCTATATTCCTGCCTTGATTATGAGTCGAAAATGTTCAAGCTATTATGACCTAATGTCAATAGTTAAGGGGATATGCGACATCAAAGTTTGCATTTTTTTTTCAATATTTATGACTTATTTTTTGTAAAACGTTGGACTATCATTACAGTAACTTCTATCGAATATTAAAAATTCATTCCCTTTAATACAAGTCAAATAAAAACCTTCAAAATCCAATTGGAAAACATTCCAATTGGAATTTTTCCAGGGTTTTTATCATTTTATTTAATTTGTATTGGAACGAATGAATTTTTCGTAATCGTTATGAGTTACTGTAACGATAGTCCAACGTTTTACAAAAATTAAGTCAGAAATATTGACAAAAAAATGCAAACTTTGATGTCGCATATCTCCTTAACTATTGATATTATGTCATAATAGCTTGAACATTTTCGACTCATAATCAAAGCAGGAATACAGCTCTGCGAGGTTATTAATGTTTTCCAAATAACCCTGTATATTTTAAATAAGTACGTGTCATCTACTAAGAAATCATGAAGATGTTGTTAACCTGAGAATAGGGGAGATTATCTTAAATACCCCTTTTTCATTCAG
>JADDOH010006634.1:0-70088 GCA_016648135.1 Agrypnia vestita | reverse complement strand
AGTTCTTTATAGTTACAAATTCCACCTTTTTCAAATATCAAACTCAGTAATATCTAATAAAACAAATAATCCTGCCGATGTATATAATACATCACTGAAATATTCAACGTTTATAATTGCAAATGTCTGTTAAAAATATTGTCACGGATCGTAGCCGCGGAAGACGAATGAAAACACTGGAAATTAATTAGCGGTTAATTAATAATTCATTAATTAAAATAATAAATTGATGAAGTTACTTAGCACGAATTAAACTTAACGCTATTCTTTAAATTGCACTATTTCGCAATATATCACCCATATACAAACACTTTAGTATCGCTGGGGAACACTTTATTAATCTTTATTAAAGAAAACACATTTTTATTTTGAAGCTGCAATTTCAGAACAAAGTTCTGTGAATTATTATCAAATTTATTAGCTGCTACCGGTAGCAGCTAAAATACTTTTCCGTTAATTCGATTTTTCTGTATGTCTTTTCTACTTTATTCATCACTTGCTAGAATATTCCGTTCAAACTATCGTACATTATTTAAATCGCCAGTCAGGTACTCCGCCCGATTATTTCGCTCGATATCTTTCGCTCCAACTAGCCACCCCAATCGTCAATCCGAGGCCTACTTCGCACCTATAGAACCTATAGAAATGTCAAAAAATGAAAGACCCTCACGCTGCGGCGTAGTCCCGCTATTTACACCTAAACGCTGATTTTCGAACCTCCTAGAGTATTCTAGTGGTTAGGAGAAGGCTGTTCCAGGCGATTGTAGATGCTTCCCGCTATCGATAACTCAAGATTACTGTAGACTGTTCCCGATTCTTCTATAGTATTGTTCCATGTGACATATTACAAGAAATTCGGACAGTGCCTAAATTCTTTTTAGCATCTCATTACAATATATTATCGATGGATTTGGCGTTAACATTGTACAGATTATTCATGATGATAATTAAATTAGTTGATAAACATTTACTTTGTTACCACTACGTGAGTTTAATAATACTTTTATATTTTACTATTATTTATTTATTTATTTAATGTTTATGGAAGACCAACAGCACAGAAAAAAAAGCATAGAAAACATTGATACAATATAGATGGCCAATTACAGGTCTCCACATTTAGAATGTATTATACTTATGTTTCGAGAGTAAGAGAATCTCTCATCAAAAGGTTTTATACTTCAGCTATCGATGATTTGTTGCCGATCTGTCATATTAATGCGGGATTAAGCCTGCATTTTTATATTGTTAGAAATATAGGAATACTATTTTTTCGAGAAAGAAATTGACATAATGTTAAGGATCGATATTTTTTTTAAAAGGTTAGATAATTTATATTTGTTAATTATATCTGATTCCAGCCCTGTTTCAAAGGCATTTATTATGTACATAAATATTAACATTTCCAATAATTAGCATACCTACGATACAACATCGTGCCTAAAATTAATAAACACTTCGTAAACACTGTGTAAACATTTAATTTATTCAATTGAATTAAATTCCGAATTGCTGTATTTGTCAAATTAATAAAGGCCGTTTATTTGTTTTCCTTCCAGATGGTGGTCTTGCTGCTTTCGTCTCCGGCCATGGCTGGCCCGTACTTCTATTCTGTACCGTTGCAGCAGCTATCGGCACCTCACTTCAACAGTTACCAACAAAACTCTCAGCCGCAGCCAGCCCAGCAGTACAAGCCGGCAGCTGTCGTCCAATCCTCTCACCAGCAGCCATCAAAGATGTACCGCTTCATCGTGTCGTTCCAAGACACGCCCGCGTATGACCAGCAGAAACCCGCCCCGTACCAGAAGACGCTGTACAGTCAAAACCGGCAAGCGCACCAACAAACCTTCCAGCATCCAACAAGCGACCAATCGACGAGACGATCAGACAGGAAATATGTACCGACACAGTATGTCTCAATGCAGCAAGTCAATCCATATTACGGCATGCGATCCTACGCCCCGCCTTTTACCAAACCGTACACTTCCTACGACGCACCCATCACGCCGATTCAGGTACAAAACGCGCCAGCACAAATCGCGCCAGCACAAAATACGCCAGCACAGCCTCGGTCTATAAGAACAGAGTACCAAAACTTCCTCCACGAAATTGCACCGCTAAATGGAGTCAACCTGGATCTGCAAGGTCAGGCCAAGAAGCAGAGTCACACCAAAGATATCGACAACTTCGCTGTTCTTGAACCGGAAATATTGAAACTGCTCGAGAATCTTCTGTTCAAAGAAGAATCCAGAAGAAACGAAGAAGAACTGAAGAAGGTGGAAACGGTTGGTGTTCCATTCTCTTCGTATGGAGTGCCGATAAACCAAAGAAAAGTGGTTGGAATAGCTTTAGAACCGTCAATTCGTGCTTTGCCCATAGGAGAAATTACCATATAAGTGAAGATCCCAATTTATTGGTTCAAGACATTTTAGTTTTATAATGAACGCACTTGGTTTTACACCGTATTTCATAAGTATTGTGTGCCACATGTTCATATTTTCATCTACATCATTTTCTTTTTTCACATTCACACCAGTTTGGTTATTACATCCATATTACATTCTTTCTTTCAAGAAATATTATCTTGAATTTGTATCGCAATAAAACTTTGCAATGGGTTTACCCCCTATTTTAATATAAGGCCTCTTAACTTATTATACAGGGTGTAGCAAAGCTGACCCATAAAAATTAACGGGTAGATTTCTACGTAAATTATTAGTTGAAAGTATTCAAGCAACTATGTCCTTGTATTAATAGTTAAGGAGAGCGATTCCAAAGTCTGCATTTTTATAAAAACATTTCTGATATGTCAGAAAAACGATGGACTGTCATTATATTAAATATTACAGATTCATCCGCTTTAATACGAGTCAAATAAAATTATTAAAACCTTGCAAAAATTTTAATCAGATTTTTTAGCAATATTTTATTGTTCACATTTATTTAACTTGTATTATTATGATATTCCAACGATTTACAGAAAATAAGACAGAAATATTGAAAAAAATTGAAAGTTTGAATTGTGGCCTCCATCCATGACAAGGATATTGTTGCTTAAATATTTTCGAATCTTAATTATTTATGAAGGAATCTTTCTGTAAATTATTTTAGATCAGCTCTGTTACACCCTGTATACATATGGAATAAAACGGATTTTTTAGATACGATAACTTCCGTGGTTTTTATCAGATTTCGATCAATTTTTTCTGAAAAATCGACCTCATTAATGTATCTCAATCAATTTCTTTTACCAGCTTTTATCAAAAAGTTAAAAAATGGACAGTAAAATATGAACCAATTTCTTTATGCAAGATCATTTATCATTTAATTTCATTTAATTAAACAATATTTTTGTAGTTATGTTCTGAGAACACAATTACTGATTTTTTTCCACAAAGAGATAATTATTAAATTAAGGTAGATTAAAGAAGTCTCACAGGGGCGAAGCTATTTATATGAGATACGTGTATGGAAGTCTTTGTAGGGTGGCCAACGGACTGAAGTGATCATTTTAAACAATATAACTTTCACCAGTTCCACCGTTGGGACATCCACTTTTAAATTTAAGTAAAAAATTTGAATGTTGTATTAATGCTCTAAATCAGTTCATGATACCTAAAATATAGAGATATTATTGCCAGCTACGAAATATATGTATATTTATGTAATGAGAAGGGCTGTAGACGGCTTTAGCATAGTCCATTCAAATACGGGAAAGAAACTGATTAAAAGCATATATACAACTTTAAAATTTTTTGATAATATTTATGTTAATGTTTTTACGGTGGGATTGGTGAACGTTGCATTGTGTAAGGTACTTAAGCCAGCTCATACAGCTTGCGAGCCCTGAGCATCCTATAAAGACTTACGATTCCACGATTCCCATATACATAGATTCGTCTCTTTGAGACTTCTATAATTTATCTTTATTTAATTAAACTGAAACGTATTATCGAAAGAATTTATGATATTTGATATATTTTAAGGATTAAAGAAGTTATTTTAAAGATTGACCCTAAGAACATCTAAACATTATATATATTTTTTTCATATTTATTTTTATTTTGCAATTAGGCAAGCATATTTCATCTGTGCGCATTTCTACGTAATACGTAAACTTTAAAAAGTTAAAAACAATACAAACATATTTGCTTCGAATAAAACTGTAGCAATTATGGCCTATTCGATTTTTTGGAGTCATGTATTGCGTAAATTAGGCAATACTAATAATTGTTTTAGCAAATAAGTTTCCAAACCATATTATTACAGTCTATTGTATTCATTCCTTCCAGAAAAACTTTCCAGGCAAGCTGGACAAGAGACCCGCGTTGTTCAAAGCAGTTGGTTATAAAGATCCTAGTCATCGGTCCAAATGACGAGACGTGAGACCATATCTAAATGTGGATCTTTGTCTGTAAAAATCTCTTGACCATTAATCATTCAAAGTCAACAATCACACTTCACAATATTATTACATTATTTGTAAACACATCCATACAAAATCTGCGCTATTCTATTAATAGCTATTTTGAGATGTCAGATCTTTATCCCAAATTAGACGAAAATATAAAAATGAGACGTAGGTATACGTCGGTATTCGGTATTCGTCGTACTTAAATAATAAGATTTGTATATTTTCAAGTATCTCTCTCAAAACTTTTATTTGCGATGTCCGATTTCTCCGGTCTGGTCTGACAGCTGCCCTCCGCCGCAAATGTAACCTCACAATTCTCATGTTTCGACTAAAATTACATGAAATAAGTACTAATGCTGTATTTAAAGCTTAAAGAAGAAAAATTATTTCATATGCACTTATTAATTTCTCCTCTCACAGCATCCTGATGTAAACTTATGCCAAAATTGTCATTGTCACGTTGGACCACAGAAAAGAGAAACATTGCTGGACTCATATTTATATTTGACATTTGAAGGATAACTGTCATGTTCATCTTTCTCCCTCTGACCACACCACCGACGTATACCTATGTCTCGTTTATTATTATTTTTTTTAGGATAAAGATCTGACACCCCAATATTGCTATTTTCAGAATAGCACAGAATATCAGCTTAAGGCGATCGTCTGTGTCTAATGTGAGCAAAATTCAATACTTTTTCTCGTGTCTTCTCTTGCATTGTGTATCACATTTTTGTGTGGAAAGACATCACAATACGCAGTGACTTGATTTAATAGCTGAAATCGGAAACTTAGAATGAGTTATTGATTTTTTTATATCAGGTCTTTACCGATGAATTATGTTACCGGTTATTTTCGGTACGGTTATTTAGGATTTGTATCTGATTGTACCAGTGATTGCCTGTCGAATTGAGAAAGATTGGTTGCCAACCATCGACGCAATCGGATACAAATCTCAAAAACGATTAGTGTATCACCGGCTAAAATACAATTACTAATAAATAGCCTCTTGAATATCTCGCATCCTGCTATTTGGGAAATTTGTAGTGATACATTTGAGTGGTTTATTTCTGAGCCAGTCCGTCCAGTTCAATCTTCATACAGGCCATGAACGTGATGTCATACAGAGGGTGACCTCATCTAAAATCATCTACTTCTGAAAACCTCTTCTGTGAGTACTATGTTATCAATCATCATAAGTGATTGATTTAACCCCTAGCACACCCTTTAGTCTGCCCTTATATTTCTTTAATATTTTTTAATACATGAAATACAGGATGTCCCTTAGCTGATGGCGAAAACTTTGCGGGAGTCTTGTGCATTAAATTTTAAATAGAAATTATTATTTACACCTCGGGTAAAATGTCAACAGTTACGGCGATCATCGACATCAAATTATGCATTTTTTTCCAATATTTTTGATTTATTTTCTGTAAAACGTTAGATTATCACTACAGTAACTTATAGGGTGCCAAAAAAATTCTTTCGCTTTAATACAAATCAAATAAAAGGAAAAAAACCTAAAAAATTTTTTTTATTATTTTATTTGACTTCTATCAACGCAAATAAATTTTCAATATTCGATATAAGTAATTGTGCTGATATTCAAACGTTTTACAAAAAACAAGTCAGAAATATTGAAAAAAAGTACTATGATGTCGCTTATCTCTTTAACTGTCAACTATCACTCAAAATGTATTAAATATTTTCTATTCAAAATTGAACGAAGAAGACTCCCTTGAAGTTTTTGCTACTAGCTACGAGACACTATAGGTACGTAGCTCGTCATTGATATGTAATAACATAATATTTATGTATGTACTTGCACCTAGTATAATATTTAGAGTCGTGGGTGATATATTAAGGTATCTTATACGTAGGTATATTAAAATGCTAATTAAATTATTATTCAGTACTATAATTATTGAAACTAAAACGGATATTCCATACGAACCGTATAGATTCGATTCATATCCTAGCGTCATCAGAACAGTATCCTCCCGCCGCGTGGGCCAAGGACGTACAGATATCGAGACGTAATTGACCTACGTCCAGCTATATAGATACGCATATGATATCAGTTTTTGTTTCAATACCTACTAAATATGTCGAACGACCATAATATAAATCTTAAACCTATAAATTATTATTTAATCAACTAAAAAAAATTAAAACATATTATTGTACACCTTTAGGGAAGGTTTGAGGTCGATGGAATGATAGAACGGTTGGATGTAGATGTTTATTTCTTCCTGGAGCAAGTGAAAATGTACAAGTAAATGATATAAATGATGAACAAAGGAAAATATGATTTAACGTGGCACAGGCCTGCCCGATGTTACGGCAGAGGCCCGACTGGTGTAGCAACGCCGTGTCCGTAGCTCGAACTCTTTGTTCTCATATGTTTACGTTGCAGGCGACGGCCTGCGTGGTTTGTTTACGTTAACGTAATAAAAAAAAGGTTCTCGCTATCGAAGACAGAAAGGCGTGAATCAGCTGGGTACCGCTACAAATCTTATTATTGTATGTGTATTGCTGTATTATTGTATGTGTACCGTACCAATGTTGTAAGTTACGTATGATGTTGCACTATTACAAATACGATAATACCAACATGTTTAGTAGATATTATCGGTAGTTTTTGTATGAGAGAAAACGCACGTCAATTTTTATTTAGCCAAGATACAAACCGCATTATTTAGCGAAATCTCGAATCTGCCGCCATGGTAAATTATGTATTTAAATCGTTATCAACATTACAACACGCATTTTACGGAAAAACCGATCATGGCCACTCCTAGTTTTACTAGATTAGGAAGGCTATGTGACTGATACGTATATTTTCATTGCATATTTTTGCTACGAATATTTGCCTGTATTCCGGACGATCAGAGATTTTCAAATGGTAATACGAGTATTTAGGTACGTATGAGAGGATTAGAGCAAAATCACTACTTTACATATTACGAGAATACGCGAGGCGACGTGTTTGAATACCTGACAAAGAGTGTCTATTTCATAGTCAATAACTAATGTTGAAAGCATTTTTCTTTGTTTTAAAAACATTTTAATTTTAAAATTTCCGCTCTGGCTCAGTTACAAAAACGCTTATCTAAATTTCATGTGTTGGATAGTGGCACTTTTGCATTTAATCCTCTCATACAATGGTTGCCCCTTTCTTTCTAAATGATATGTACCTATGTGATTTTTTTTGTACTGCTCGAAAGTTTAAAATGATCGCTTTAAAAATACACAAAAAATGTATCGAAAAAATATATTTACTAACTCGTAACATAGACTGCTTTTCGTAATTGATAAAGTAACCTACCGGCAGCAAAAAGGTCCTCACTCGAGTCCCTATGGTAACTATATTTTTTCGAAGTTGTACTTGGATCTGAGAGCCTTTCAGGTAGGTACTTGGCCGACTGACAACTGTCCTTGTGATCTTCCATCAGTTCGTACCCTTCGAACATTATCCCAGAATTTTTTTTTAAATATATTTTGTTTTGTAAAACATAGAACTTGCTATGTTATTTTTATTTATTGTCAAAATTCAAACAGTCCATAACCAGTACTTGAAATTATCATTGCTATAAATCATTTTATTAATATATAATCATTATGATGGTTTCGTGACTCTAATGATTATTAACGAAGTATTAACATCACATGATTTATGATCTCGAAACTTTTTAACATTTCCTGCCTGCGTTATCAATAAATCTGTGATTCAACATTTAAATGTGAAGATACAAATGAGCTTCTCAAATGTGATACAACATGAAATAAATAAAGACTCATATTTTTGTCACGCCTTTTTATTTGAATACCACTTTTTATTGAATTTCTCTAAAATAAATCCTCCGCATGAAATTCTGCTACATTTAAATTTCCTCTCTCCACCGCTTGTTGGCGAGCAGGACCCACGCTTTCAATAATGTTTACAGTGGCATGTGCGGCCTTCTTTTACTAAGTGCGCATTCTCTCCTGTGTAAATATACATTTCGTTCAATTACCATGCGATCACCTTTAACGATTGTAGCACACCTCCGCCGCAAAATCACAGACACGAAACCGCACCAATTTCGCCATGACTTGTACTTTGTAGAAGAAGTGGAACAGAAGCGAAACTGCCTGTATAGATTTGACTATAATTCTATCTCTTTCCCGCGTGGTTTCGTCGATCTGCTCCGACGCCAGCTACACCGGCCGCCATTTAGTTGCGGTGCCGCGTTGTTTCCGCATGTGTTTGTGTCGACAAAATTAAAAAGCGAAACTACATTTTTGTATATAATGGATGTCGATTTTACTGAAAAATTAATACAAGAGGTCAGAAGTAGACCTATTCTTTATTTATTGAGTCATCCAGACTATAAAAATAATATGAAAAAATTTCGGGCATGGAGAGAAACTCAACTCTCGCGTGACGTTCCGCGCCCAGTTCCGCTACTTGAATTACACTTGATCGCAGCGGAATTTCTGCACCGGTTTCGCTACTGAGGTTTCGCAGCGGAGGTGTGCTATGGGCGTAACTGCAGGACTGCACGATATCGAATGTTAAGTCCCTATAAGATTTGCACAGGTGTTCATGGACATAATACAAGAAATGCAATTGAAGACAACAAATATAGAAAACTGTTTACATTAAAAGAGACTAAATTAATATCAAATATCATAATCTTCAATGCTCTTCCCGAAAATATTAAGAGTGCAAACACTCTGTCACTTTTTAAAAAAATGGTTAAGTGTGTTATGCAGACTGATGGAAGTGACATCCAAATGTCTTTGGTGTCCATTCTGTCATAGTCAGTGTGGACACCCTACTCTTAACTTTTTACACAACACTATTGGAGAAGACATTATTGTCACCTGCATTTGCACAAATACCCAACTGCCGAAAACAGGTCATAATTTATTGCTCATAAAACTTCATTTCTTATCACTATTTAATATACACAAACATTCATTTTATTTTCTTATATAGGTATATACTTAAATATACTTTTTAACTGTGCTATTATATATACATTTTGTTACTATCCATGCATATGATTTTTTTATATATGTTACTTTACTTTCACTATTGCTTTTGTATTATACAATATACACTGTTCTTATTCTCCACATTTTATATTTATTAGGTCCTTACATATGAAATTGGCGTTTTGCCGTACTGGCAAATTTGATCTCAAATATCTTCTCTTTGGTTAGGAATTCCAAATCCAAATTTATACAGCTATTTACTCATGTATTTGTGTTTTGAAAATTATAATTCATTTGTTTTTTCCTCAATTGTTTTTTTCTTTGCGTCACTCAGTTTACAAAATGAAAAACTTGAAATATCGCGTTATTTACGAGTACGAGTTCCACCGTGGCACCAGTGCTGCAGAAACGGCTCGAAGGATTAATGATGTGTATGGCGACGGTGCCGCAAAAGAAAACACAGTGCGTTTTTGGTTCCAACGTTTTCGTTCTGGAAATTTCGACCTGCAGAACAAGCCCCGTGGACGGCCGGAGACCAAAGTTGATAATGAAGAATTGAAGGCTATTGTGGAAGCGGATCCATCGCAAACCACATCCGAGTTAGCTGCAGGCTGCGGTGTTAGTGATAAAACTGTTTTAATCCACTTGAAGCAAATTGGTAAGGTGAAAAAGCTTGAAAGGTGGGTACCTCACGAATTGAGTGAAGCAAATCAACAAACGCGCGTTGACTGCTGCGTTGCATTACTCAACCGGCACAATAATGAAGGGATTTTAAATCGAATCATTACCTGTGATGAAAAGTGGATCCTGTACGATAATCGGAAGCGCTCATCGCAATGGCTGAACCCTGCCGAACCAGCCAAACCATGCCCCAAGCGAAAATTGACTCCAAAAAAGTTACTTGTGAGCGTTTGGTGGACTAGTGCTGGTGTCGTTCACTACAGCTTTCTTAAATCTGGCCAGACGATTACGGCAGATGTCTATTGTCAGCAACTGCAAACCATGATGGAAAAGCTAGCTGCTAAACAACCGAGGCTGGTTAATCGCTCTAGGCCACTGCTGCTTCATGATAACGCTAGACCACACACTGCACAACAGACGGCTACCAAATTAGAGGAGCTTCAATTGGAATGTCTAAGACATCCACCGTACTCTCCGGACCTTGCCCCAACAGATTACCATTTTTTTCGAAATTTGGATAACTTCTTGTAAAGGAGAAAATTCAACTCCGATGGGGCAGTCCAAACCGCCTTCAAAGATTTTATTGATTCCCGTCCGAATGGTTTTTTTAGTAAAGGGATCGATGAACTACCTATGAGATGGCAAAAGTGCATAGATAGCAATGGTACATACTTTGATTAAATAAATATATTATAATATAAAAAAAATCGGCTTTATGTTCCTCTCATACTAAACGCCAATTTCATATGTAAGGACCTAATATATACTCAATTAATTAATTAATTAATCTTATAGTTATGTTGTTGTATATCTTTATTATTTTTTGTTCTCACTATATTGTTCAGCTGCTCATCTCGACACAGGTCTCCTATGTCATGTAATAAGATGAAGATAAATAAATAAATAAAATAAAAAAAATACAATAAATCAACCAGAGAATGTGAAAATCAAGTGAATCAAAAAATTTTAAGAAAATGCTTTTAATATGGGGTAGAGGTTTTACGGCGAGAAGGTGAAGGAATGGCACACGACTGTCGAGCTAATTGCAGATAATACTGCAGATATTGCGCATCAACACTCTCTGAACCCGTGACATAATTAATAATAATAAATAAAAATAATACCTAGCGTGAAGCAGTCATACAACTTTGTCTCTTTCCCGCGTAGATTTCTCTAACGCACACGGTATACAACACATTCTTGAAGTGCCATGATCAAAAAATCGGCCTGTGGACGTTACTTTGTTATTGTATATTTACTTTGTTATTCCAATAACAAAGTACATACACGGATCACTAGAAGCCAAACAAAACGGATAAACGGCTAACGCAGAATTTTTCAAACTCTCACTTAACGGTGAGCTCCGGACTCGAACAGTCGTGCGCTTTTCGGAGAAGTTGCTCATCGACAAGGCGCCCCGAAGAAGAGCAGTGAGATCTGTTCGAAACTTCGACAGACTACTGGTCCTGAGAACCAGAATTTGACATGGGTTACCTCCGAAGTTGTTAGAACTATCTTATCTTGTACCCGTGAAAGCCTTCGATTAATATATATATTTATTTCGCTTTGCTCGTAGTTGAGCTTGAGCCGAGATGAATTTATACATATTATTTACGGAATTATCAGCCATAGATCGTAACGTATTATATAAATATTCAACGTGGAGATTCGGCCGCTGCGAATTTGCTGTTTGCCACAAATCAACGGCTTTTTCTAACCGAGACCCCCGACACAGGCTAATGAAGCGTGTCCATTAAAAGAAGATTTTATAATTATATTTTTTCCGAAACCTGTTTCAGTATTTTTATTTAATTAATTGATATTTTATGAAATTTTCAAAGCAAGAAAACACTTTGCGGCTTGACATTATATTAAATTTAAAATAAAATAAGATACTTAGTTTTAAACCACTTAATTACTACATACCGTTGTCAAGAAACCCTGGAAATAAATTAGCGACTTATTAATTAATGATTAATTAACTATTCAATGAACAAATTCACTTAAAACGAATTAAACTTAACGCTTTTCTTTGAATTACACTTTTTCGCAATATATCACTCATAAATTAACACCTTATTATCGCTGGGTAACATTTAGTTAAGAATATGTGTATGTATTTTGGCTTAAAATATTTTTAGGTAACAATCACTTTATTTTAAAATATTCAATCACTGATCGTGGTAGTGTCATAGAAATAAAAGTGATTGAATCACAGGTCATATAAGCTCAATCAGTAATAATTTACCCGCAGTATACGTTGAAAACATGTACACAATAATTATTGTATTTTTTATGCTGGCCGGCTGATTAACGACGAATTTAAATTCTGCATAAGAATTTTATAACTAATCAAAAATGTGTGAGTTGCAAATAACTTTACATTCATCTTGAAAATACTAATGTAGATCTCTACATATGAAAAGAGCTTTCCTTTTAATATTTATAGATAATAAAATTTAATCTGTGGTGGTCGAGACCCCTTGAGTCTCTAGCCGTACGCATCGAGCCGGCTTCCACCAATCAATCATAGGCTCGATGCAGCTAACCAGGCTCCGGTTGCCGTCATTAGCGAAGGGAAAAACTACATTTCAAAATTAAGACTACAACACACACGTTCATCAGTTTGAAGACTACAAAGTGTACACTACAATTGTGGTAAAAACTACATGAAGTGAAGTAATTGTAGTACTACGAAATGAAGTGAAGTAAATGAAGTGAAGTAATGAAGTAATTGTAATATTAATGAAGTGAAGTAATGAAATGAAGTAATTGTAGTACTAGTGAAGTAAATATTTTTTCCCAAATAAAAATTTGGTGAGCTAAAAAAAAAAGGTAAACGAGAAAAATATTCAAGATAAATGACGATATTTTCTCCGAAGTAACATTTGCCGACCTAAAAAAAAGGTCGCCAACCAAATTTCTTCATTCGATTCCAAATAATTTTCAAACCATGGGGGGGGTTTGGTTTTTACACTTTCCAGAGATTTCTTCATTTATCTACATCAACTTCCCAAAAATTTCACGTAAAAAATGCACTATTTAAAGTATGTTTCTCATACTTTCGATAACTTTGACTTTTACTATATATATATATTATATATATATATATATTATATATATATATAAGTATTTTTTAGCTTGTCAGATCTTTTCTATGCATGAAGGAGTAAGTGGCACTTTTTTTCCAATACTGATAGAGCTTTTTCCGAATCCAATCGGACATCACCATCTGGCGAGGCGCAAAGAAGCTTTTGCTAAATTAATTATAAGAAGCATTATTAATAATATTTAAAGAATTTAATCAGACACACGATATATCTACATGTCGTTGATGTAATAATAATTCTAATATATAAAAAATGAAACGATTAAATTTTATGACATCTAAAAAAGGTCACAGAATTTTGAGCAACTGAATCAAGTTGAAAAATAATATCGTGACAACAATTTGTAAATAAGGAAGATATTCTGTGTTTTTTGGCGATGGTTGGAATGATAATTTATTACCCCGTTTGTGCTAATGATATATTTATTAAAATATATTTGTTACGTGCTGTTCAATGTTGTGTTGCTTATTTTTTTCTAATTATGGCAGAAACAGTAGCAGATTTTAATGTTGTGTAGCTACACAAAAATTATTGTAAGAAATTTCAGTTATTTTTCCGCCAAACACGTTATTTGATAGATTCGGTGATTTTTACGAATAGGATTTTTGTAGACATTGATTATTCCGGAAAAAAAATATCTTTCATTTTATATTTGAGCTTTGTGTTAGATTTAATATCTACCGAGTTAAATGTAGTAATTACCTAAAAATAGCAGTTAAGCAATAGGTTATCGCCTTCTGGTATTTTATCAAGCTAGTTATTTTGGAAAAAAGTTTTTATCATTTTATTTTAATTATATTGAAGCAAATGAATTTTTCATAATCGATAGGTATGAGTTTCTGTTGGGATAATTCAACTGTTTGCAGAAAATAAGTCAAAAATATTGAAAAAAATGCAAACTTTGATTATCTGCATAACAATTGATATTAGGTCATAGTTGCTTGAACATTTTAGACTCATAATCTGGGCAGGAATCTACCGGACAAGTTTCTGCTGTGTTTAAAAATTTGAAAATTAAGAAATAGATAGAGATAATTTGAAGAGAAAAAACTTCTCGTTTATTTTGATCAAACCTCGTTTAGGATTCTAAGATAAAAACATAAAAAATGACTATGATGACAGTTAAGGATAACAAAAATATGTAAATAATGAGGACATTCTTCCTCCGTCTTAGCTTAGTGCTTCCCCAACTCCTAATGGTCCTAATGGTCTCGTGTTCAACAACGACTTCGGTGACTCCTCTTCAACCATCGTCTACACACGACATAAATATCGAAGTCTTTCTATTTATATTAACTCCGAGGAGCCTAGCTCATAAAGTATATTCACATATCGGACAAAATACGTTTTCTAAAACCGGCTCAAAGATATGCCCAAAAATTTTCCTTTCAATCTCCTGTGCATACTCGTTCTCATCAAGGGCCGTGTTCACGGATGAGATTATAATCTCGAAAAAATCTCTAAGACGTACGTAAACTAAGTCATCTACAAAATAAGCATATTTTTCCGCTTTTATTATTCTGTTTTTGTCTTTGTAATGTGGAGAAGAGTATTTTCTACGTACTGATGCGAAAAAGTCAAAAATGAATTTTTGTAAGGTGTTCTTAGATTGAACGTCAAAATTCTTAAGAGAAGTTTATTTATTTATTTTATTTCTTTGATCATCCAACAGGGAGACATAAATACACGGTAAGAAAAGAATACTAAAAAGTAGTTATTTGTCTTCCATAATTAAAGCAGGACACAGATAAGACAATGATAATAAAGATTCATTTAACAGACAGATAAAACTTAGGGATAATAGGGATGAAAATTAAGAGTACCTAAACAGTGATAATTAGTAATGCGTATAATGTATATAATGCACATTGTCAGGGAGGGCGACGAGTTTTTAATATTTGCCTCAGTATATGACGATACTTATATTTGGTACTTTAAATTATTATTATCAGACAGGAAGCTATGCTGAGATGTCTGATCTCACAAAAGTGTTCACTTGTTCAGTCTGTCAAGTCCATTTTTAAACACATTCACACTTTGTGCAACAAGTTTCGGTAGCAGACCATTCCACACATCCATAGCTCTTTTGAAGAAGAAATGCTTACAAGAATTCTGCTTGAAACTGTGTTTATTTACTTTCAAACCATGTTCAAAACAAACCTCTTAAGCTAGTTTTTTGGTTGAGGCGGAACATCAGCTTCAGTTCAGGTCAGCCATAGTGATCGCATTATTTTATAGGTTTCTATGAGATCCCTCTCTTTCAAAAGCCCAACACATTCAGATTCTTAATATGTCAAGTATCTGAGGCCATTTTCTAGTTTGGTAAACATTCTCTGCACCTTATCTGTTGGCCTTTTTTACAATTGATATCTCATGTTTCTTCCATTTCGAATCTCAAGAGATAATGATGAAGTCTTTTTGTTCATTCCCTTACTTTAGATCTGTTCCATCAAGATTGTATGTGAAACGATATGTAAAAAATTGCACGTGTCTATGTTCACTTAAGTATCCATTTCTGTGTCCAAGTAAATATATTATTAAGATCTTCCTGCAGTTCTGTACATGATCTTTTAGTGGATCGCCAAATAACGCCAAACAAACAAACAACTGTGTCGTCTGCAAACCATTTTACAAGGTTGAAAACGAATTTAATTATGTGGATTTGTTTGATATGAATGAATGAAGCTTGGCACCTGTAATCTTTATATTACTAAGCATTTCATTTTATTTTGTTTGCCTTGTCTGTTTTATTTTTAAATATTTTCTCTAAAGTTTTGTGTACACCTATCTTTATACATCTACCTATTTGTATCTTTCTATCATTTTAAAAACTTTTATTTAATTTTATAAAACATAAATTACAGTGTATATTGCACTATTATTTATGTAATAATATTTTTTCTTGTGAAAGCCCTAAGCCATAAGTGAATAAATATTTGTTATTCAATGCCTTCTGTTTGTTTAACTTTTCAGAATAAATCAGGATCATAAGAATCTGTGTTTAGAGGTGACCTAGCGCTCACATGTCAAATCTCATCGTAGAATGGAAAGTCATGTACATTGAAATGATTATTTTCACTTACTACCGACCCCAATATCAGACTGATCTCAGATCAAAATCTCGACACGTATACATGGTGCTGAAATTTATCTCATCGTGTTTCATTCCGTGAACACGGGCTGCTAGCGAAATTTTGTTTACGAAATTTAAAATGTAAAATAGGTACCTGTCATTAGTAATGCATTAAAATCTAAAAAAAATGGTAAATAGGCGATTTAATATAATACTTAATGTTGGCGAAGCTTAATTATGCATTGAATATCGTTTAATCTATACAATTAACATTTTTGTGATCTATAAGAAGATTCTTCTAGAAGAATATCTTAAGATAAATCGATAACTATGGAAATATTCGATTTCTATCTGTATATGGGAAATCTGAATTAATCGCCAACTCTTGCCGCTAGTTGAAACAAAACAAGAATTATTTAAAAAAATTAAAAAACACTTTCTTTTTGCTTTCAATACGGGATGATTTAAAAAAAAAATAATTTTAAACTTTCAATGATTTAAAAAAAAATAACCCATAAAAACCGGGTTTTTATTATACTCCCTTTCTTTGTAAAATATAACAACAATTAAAGACGAAGTAAAGCATATAACATAACACTAAACTTAACGTAATTTAATATATTTCTAAAATGTCAGATGTTTCGAGCTTTAATAAGACACTTCATGCTTTGAAGATTAAATTCTAAAAACATTTGTCAGTCAACTTAGATTTTCGACATTCGTAGTGAAGTACCTATTATGAATACCGACGGAGTAATTCAAATTTAGAAAATATTCCGCGACGTTATCGGGCCGCTATGCTAGTAATCAAACTTTTCTAATGATTCCAATTTGAAAAAACCAATAAAATTTCTTAAAATCCGAAATTATACTATAATTATTATTTTTTTTTAACGAAAATTTGATAGATTTTCTTGATCGTCGCCACGAGTCTACTTGCCAAGTTTCAGCTCGATTGGATCACGGGAAAAGGGTCAAAAATCGATCCAAAGTTTTTGTTGACGGCAAGCAAGCAGACGCCACTGTTAATATAAAGGGAGTAAAAAAGAATTCGATTACTTATTTATTTAATAATGATATGGTACAACACATACAAAAATAGGTTCAATTTTTTTCATTAATTTCGTTTGTCGGATGTTGGCTATCTATCATAACCTTATTAATTTCACGAAAACTAAAACTAACAAACTATATTAAAGAAAACACATTTGTATTGAGAAGTTGCAATTTCAGAACAAAGTTCTGCGAATTATTAAATATTTTTTTATTAATCAATTTTTTTATAATCAATACATAAAAATCAAATTAATGAAAAAATATTTTAACTGCTACCGGGATTCGAACCAACGGACCTCCGAAAGATTTGTACCAAAAATATGTGTGTGTGGGTGGGGTAAGAAGGGAGGGGGAAAAATCGTCTTTATTACCCGCCAGGTCTTAAAGAATAAGTATGCAAAATCTGGGTCAGATCGGTCATACGGTGTAGATTTGTACAGAAAATATAAAAGAGGAGGAGGAAATGTCGCCTTCGTTTCCTGCCAGAAGAATAAGCTTCCAAATTTTGAGTCTAATCGGTCGAATGGTACAGATTTGCATTGTAAATATATCAGGGGGAGGGGAAAGGGTAAAATTGGTGGGAAGAAATGTCACCTACGTTACCCGCCGGGTCCTAAAGAATAAGTTTCCAAATTTTGAGTCCGATCTGCCGAATGGTACAAATGGTGTAAATATATCAGGGGTGGGAAGGGGTAAAAGCGGTGGAGGGGAAATGTCCTAAAGCATAAATATGCAAAATTTGAGTCTAATCGGACAATCGGTGTAGATATGTATAGAGAACAGACAGACAGACATTGAGTTTTATAGATAAAGATATCGCGATACGATTCGCTGCACTTTATCATCGGTTCAACAAAATTTTTGCAAAGGCAGCAGAATGTTATTAAAAAACTTGAATTTGAAAAATTGTATATCTTATTTTATCAATATTGAAAGGGTAGGTACCTACCTACCTGCGCCTTTTTTCAAATAATTTGTGCGAATTCGAATGCAACGTTGCGTCAAAAAAAACTTCAGGAGATTTATGATTTTGGACAATCGAAAATTTACATTTTTATTTATATAAATAAATAGTAGGTAGTAGCGAAGGGAAAAACTACATTTCAAAATGAAGACTACAACACAACACACACGTTCACCAGTTTGAAGACTACAAAGTGTACACTACAATTGTAGTAAAAACTACTTGAAGTGAAGTAATTGTAGTACTACGAAATGAAGTGAAGTAAATGAAGTGAAGTAATGAAATAATTGTAGTATTAATGAAGTGAAGTAATGAAATGAAGTAATTGTAATATTAATGAAGTGAAGTGTAATGAAATGAAGTAACGAATACTAGTGAGTTAATATTTTTTTCCCAAATAAGCCGGAATTTTCAAACCATGGGGTGGGGGGGTTGTTACAGTTTCCAGAGATTTCTTCGTTTAGCTACATCAACTTCCCAAAAATTTATTCACTCGATCCCAAAATTTTTCAAACCATGGGGGGGGGGGTTGTTACAGTTTCCAGAGATTTCTTCATTATTCTACATCAACTTCCCAAAAATTTCACGTAAAAAATGCACTATTTAAAGTATGTTTCTCATACTTTCGATAACTTTGAAGTGTATGTACTTTGTAGTGATCGCTTTGAAATGAAGTGTATTATTTGAAGTTTATACTTTCAATAACTTTGGTGTTTGTAGTTTGTAGTGTGCACTACACTTCAAAACGTACGAAGTGTGCACTTCAATGTAGTGTAGTAGTGTAGTACTACATTGTAGTAGTGAGTACAGAGCGGACCCATCAGTAGTAGGTAGGTATATGAAAACAAATTAGGTATGTAAAAACACCCTCGTAATCGAATGCAACGTTGTGCCAAACCTTCAAAGCAATCGGTGAAGAACTTTCAAAGATTAGCGATTTTGTACAAAAGAACATTTACAATTTTATTAATACACAGACAGATAACTATTAACAATTGAAAATGTCAATTTCAAAGCTACTGTTTGGACAAAATATTGACTACGCCACATATTCATATCATTAATTTTATATCTATTTACTGCCATCTCTGTAGAAATAGTAAAACTATAATGTAAAGTACATTAGCATAAACACCACTGGCGCGATTTAAAAGTTCGCCATCTGTCAAAAACCGATGGAACGTGTTTTATAAATGTCAATTCCGACCGCAGTCATATAAAATCACGAAAAATTAATATTTAGGCAAATTAAATATCCCACACAGGTGCATTGGCATTTAAAAGAGTTTTACTTTATTTAAACACTTTTACAGGAGGGTTAATAAATTTATTTAGGAAGAACGTTACAGGAAAAAAAACGAGAAGACAGTGATCCATTTTCCGCTACTAATTATTATACCTACTCTAAATCCTTTCTTTATAAATTTACATTGTTTCAAAGGGATTTTTATAATAATAATATAAACAATTTGATGACTTCATTGCCCTGAAGGGATTTTTCTTATTATTATAAACTTCAACCTTGGGACTAAACTTAAACTATACGTTAATAATAATAATAATAAAATGGATAATTTATATAGCGCCATTTTCGTAAATATTTCACCTCAAGCGCTTTACACAAACATTGTTTATTCCTATACCTACTAGTATTTAATATAACATTGCGATCTTTTGGAAATGAATGTCTCGGTTCACAAAAGCATGCACTGACAGTTTTACTTATTTGTGTAGGTAGGTTGGTACTAATGGAAAAATCTGAATCAATGTGCACGCCCAACAACTTAACTACAGATTTAGCATTCACAGGCATCGCTTCTTTGATTAGATATTGCCTTCTAGGTGTCGCCGCTCACAGACTGTTTCAGACCCATTCGTCTATTTTCTCAACCTATTTTGCAATTTAAAAATATATATATATATATAGATGCCAACCCGAAATACGTGTCACATCAATATTCTTACCATTTTCAAATTAAGCTAAACGCTTGCGTTAAAGGACTAACTTGCTGGTCTGGAGTGAGGTTCGAACCCGCGATCTTTGGATCACAAGGCGAGATCCTAACCACAATACCAACAAGCTACATAATATTCTTTCTTTTCTTTCTTTCTTTTCTTCTTTCTTTCTTTATTTTAATTTTAATTCTTTGTCTCTTTTGTCGGCCTGAATGGTTAATCTGAACACGCGCGTTATATCTCCGTTACCCTTCCGATTTTTATCATTTACATCACATTAGATTATTTCGATGCAAATCCTCATAGTGTTTAGATTTAATCAGTCGGGTGAAGGGATGTGCATACAATGCACACTATCCCAAGATTTGAAATACTTGAGATGAAGATATAGAGATGAATTTTTACTCTTAGGGCCGGTTGTATCAGCTTGGTTTAAAGTAATAATTCGTTAATAGCATAGATTTTTAATAAAACGAGTTGTTTGATTGGTGGAAAACGCTAAGTTCTATGCTTTGGGAGCCTCCATAAACCGCGTGGCCTGATAAGTGGAAAGAATATGAATTTAGAAACAAAGAATTCATGGTGTAAGTAGTAAGAGGCACCTACCTAAACGTATTATTTGAATGTTAAAGTTTTTAACTAACTAACTAACCATCACGCCGTTTCCCCGCAGGGGTAGGCAGAGAGGATTGAACGCCACACTCTTCTATCCTGGCACACCACTTTTCCTTCGGCCACATTCATACATCTTCTCATACACGTTCTACGGTTGTTGCGGCTTTTAACAAGGCCATCCTCAAATACTTGTAGTACCTGATCGTGCCAGGTCTTTCGCGGACGCCCTCTATTCCTGTTGCCTTCAACATTCGCCTCATATATTTTCTTAACCATCCTTTCCTCGTTCATACGTTCCACATGACCAAACCATCTCAGCACTCCTTTCTTTATTCTATCTACCACACTACAGCCAGCATTGCATTCACTTCTAATTTGTTCTTTCCTCACTCTATCGACCAAAGATTTTCCACACAAGCGTCTTAGTGACCGCATTTCCACCGCATTCAGTCTACTTTCATTCCTCTTTTGCCAATTTTTTAAATAAAGTAAAACCTTATTAAATAAGATTACACGTTTGTGGAATATTTAATTTTCATAACAATTTAGAAATCATCGGAATATTCAATTAAAAGACTTGGATCAATTGAAAGATAGAAGTTAGTTGCTACGATTTCGAAATGTCAAAATTTGATCGAAACTGAATGATGAATTATTCGTAATTTCTATAGTTTCTATCAAATTCTTATATGTCAATGTATACAAGTGTACAAATAAGTTTTCTCCTTTTATTATCAAAAATTGGCCGTGAATTGTAAAAGAACAAAACCTACAGTTTTATTCAAAGTATTTTCCATCGCTTGCCACTACTTTTTCCCATCTTTCTAGCAGCATACGGATACCGCGTCGGAAGAATGCTTCATCTTTTGAGGCTATCCACGAATGGACCCAATTTTTGGCATCTTCATATGATGTGAAGTGTTGCTCAGACAGGCCATGCGCCATCGATCGAAACAGGTAGAAATCAGAAGGAGCAGTGTCTGGTGAATACGGCGGGTGGGGTAAAACTTTCCAATTGAGTGTTTCCAAATAGGTTTTGACCGGCCCCGCAAAATGTGGACTAGCATTATCATGCAGGAGTATAATTTTTTCGTGTTTGGAGTAGTATTCGGCGCGCTTTTCCTTGAGTGCTCGATTCAATCTCATCAATTGTGTTCGGTAGAGAGCCCCAGTAATGGTTTCGTTCGTCTTCCTCTTTCGGCCTTCCGCTACGTTCTTTGTCTTCGATGTCAAATTTACCGCTCTTGAATTTGTGATACCACTCACGACAACTTCTCTCACTTAAGGCAGCCTCACCATATGCTTCTACAAGCAATCGATGCGCCTCAAATTGATGAAGTAAATTTCAAAAGTTCCCGCAAATGACACTTATTCGGCTCAAAACTCGACATTTTCGCACACAAAAAATATATTATACTGATAAAAAATCACTAATATTTTAAAGCTATGTTGTTGACAGAATTCCAACCTTACGATAATGACGTTTTACATCTGACAATTTTAACCATAACTTACTGGCGGCGCCAACTTTTGTCAATCGACGGAAACCTTTTTGTTCACCTAATTATGTATTATGTAGCTAAAAATAATCTACATAATAATAATAGCATTATTATGTAGATTATTTTTTGTTCAAACATTACATCTTTACATAAGAGTATTTGGTATCATGTGTATTATGTAGCTAAAAATAATCTACATAATAATAATAGCATTATTATGTAGATTATTTTTTGTTCAAACATTACATCTTTACATAAGAGTATTTGGTACCATATGTATTATGTAGCTAAAAATAATCTACATAATAATAATAGCATTATTATGTAGATTATTTTTTGTTCAAACATTACATCTTTACATAAGAGTATTTGGTATCATTTTTTTTATAAATTTGACATTAATGTGCAAATTCCGAGATCATTATAAACGTTTCCTGGCATCCACTTTTGAATTTGTATTGGGATAATTATCGACCTAAATATGAGTGGTCGATATTTCGATTTCAATTTTGGATTAAGCCCTAAAAAGGGTAAACAGATAGAGAATTTCGTAGGTCAATGAACAATAGAGTGATCGGTTGTTTATGTTTACTTCTTCCGGGGGTATGTTCCCTGACCAAGTGAAGATGTACAGGTTATAGTTATATAAAAAACAAAGAAGTAGATGACGCGCGCAGGTCTGCTTGACGTTATGACAGACGCTCGCCCGACTCTCTAGCTCGACCTCTTTACTCTTGTGGCACGGGGGTTTCTATTGTGTTAATGTAAACAAATCGCTGGGTAGGATGATAAGTACATGGCACAGGGTTGGACAGGTACTGCACTGCAGGTTGAGAGCCCAGGAGACTGGACTACAGCGGGGATGGCAAGGGATAGATGGCGCTCTAACCCCTCTTCATGTAAGATGTTATTTGAAGACATGGCAAGAAGTTGTTAACTAACATTCAAGTCATTTTGAGATAATTAGACATTTGCAATTCGCCTTTGAAAAATATATTTTATTGCTAATTCAAGATTAATTTTTATTGATTTATGTCACTAAAATATCAAAAAAGTATTAACGAAGTATAAAAAATGCATTTATGCACAAAAAAATAAAAATACACTAATTTTCCATAAAAATATGTAGTTAACAACCATTTTTTCGCCTGTGGAACTCATTTTTAATAGAATAACACCTTTTTAAAATTGGTAAAACACGAACATCAAACAACCCTTCGAATACTATTTAAGAATATTATTAGTAACTGATTTGATTTTTATGAAAAAGTGTAGTTAACATGTTCATCCCTATGATTTGAACATTTTCTAATTATTTTTCAGTTCTGAAAGATCCAATGGAAAGAGCGTACAATATTTAGTTTAGACGGCTTATTAATTAATTTTTGGCAAAAATGTTAGTTAACAACTTCTTGCCATGGGGTCTTCATTTATGTAAAATTAATATCCTATTTTTGGCAATTACTCTCTGCATACGATAAAATAGACAAAGATTAATAGCACGCCTCATTTTCAATTCTGTAGGCTCTGTCCTTTTTGAGTCTACTTGAGTCTTTGAGACAGGTCTCATTCTCATGGTTCTGTCAACCTTGACAGGTTCTCCGAGCGTTCAAAAATGTATTATTTAACTTTTTTCCATTTTTTAAATTGTTTAATTAATATTGATAGTCCCTCTTTAACACAATTCCGTGATTACCATAGGTGATGTAAATTTTTTACATACTCAATTTATTGACAGTTGGTAATTTTGGAAACGGATCTGTGGGATTTTTGAGAGTGTGAGAATCCCCAACTGCATATTTAAAAAAAAATTGGGATATTTGCGTGTTGGCCGATCAACACTTACGAGCGACAACGGAAACTGGTTTTAGAAAACTACGATAACTTCTTTTGCATAATGAGAAACTCAAATAGAATTTTATGTCACTTTTAAGTAGTCGCTTCACATGCTGTCAGATAAAATTCGTGAATTCACATTTAAAATTAAAATTCTTGCGAAGAAAAAATAATATCAAGCCAAGGACACATGTTATGTAACCGCGTAATGGGTGTTTCAAAAACAGGTATAAGAATTGTTTTTCTATAAAATTACACATAAAAAATATATTTTATTCCTTTAGAAATATAAATACATTATTCTTACAGACCGCCACAGTTTTCTTGAAGATTTTTCTCAAAGATGCGATTTTATTTAAGCAATGGTTGCTTAAATATTAACTTTGTAGTCCAGTCATTTGATGCTACAAAAAAGAGGTTACCTGGAAGGTTTTTCAGGAGTTTTTAAAATGAGTAATTTTATAGATTTCGATGTGCTCTTTCCTAATTTTAACTTTGCCACCTCGTATCTTTGCCGCTCGCGCCGCCATTTTGGAAAAATGGCGCCTAAATGCAGTTTTTGGACAATATCTCCTTTCCGACTCATTTTACGTATTGTGCAGGGTGGGCGAAAAGAGGCGGCTCCTGAACAGCATCGCCCAACAACGAGCAATTTGCATAGGCCATGACATAGGGCCTGCTTTTTACCATCGTCGAGGGAAATGTTAAAGGCAACAATTGTAGAGGCCGCCGGAGAACAAGCTGCGTAGACCAGATTATCGGAGACGACCGCTGTATCCTGTAGCACCTACCAAGAAATGAAGAGGCTGGCAGGTGACAAAAAGTGGAGCAATCGAGTGCTCGTTGCAGACCAATCCTAGGATTGCGACCCAAAAAAAATGTTACGAAAGTCTCTTGCTTCCAGACAGTAGTCGATCTTGGTGACCATTTATTCAAATTAAATGACTAGAGGATTTGAGGGGCAATAACCAACTGTTTCTCCACTTGTATGACAGGTGGCACCATCTTGTTCGAAATAAAGGTCCGCTGTGTCCGTGTTCTCCAGCTAAAGTCGCGAGAAATTGGCCAACACGGCTCTACAGCGCACTCCATTGGCCGACCAGCGCAGCGTCCTCATTCTATGAATCATGGCGTTTTACTGGACGATAGGTGTCAAATAAAAAATGGAGTAAAATTGAACAAAAGCCTGAAAGTAAAATTAAGATATCTCAAAAACTAACAAAGTTATAGAATTTTAAATAATTTTGTTCCTTCCGGTGGAGTCGCGTGACGTCATCTCTCGTACCCGGAGGACACCGCAGCTCGTGCTCCGGCGCCCGGCTATGCGGACGCGTGACGTCACAGGTCAGTTGGAGGTCAATCATTCCGCACTCAAATACTCTGTTGTTTATTGACTTATAGATTTCAACAACTTTTTCACCAATATTTTAATTAATGTTGCAACATATTATATTATCATCACTATGAAACTTGTCCATTATATTTAAAAAATGATAACACTGTGTACTTTCACTATTTGTTATTTATAACAATTAGAACATTTTCAATGCTGACGCGCCATCTTCAGTTATGTTACTCATACTAAACTTAAAACTAAAGGAGATATCAAGAGTGAAGACTGGAGTTGGGTGGGTGTAGAGCGTGGTCACTAAGTGCAGAATAGCGGACGTACATAATGCAAGGTCTTTGAATATTAGTTACATTTTTGTTACAATTAATCACTCAATTTCCTAAGAGACCTAGTTTCTTTCTAATTATTTTAAATAACAAATATTGAAAGCGAACACTCTTATCATTTCTTAATATGATGTGAAGAAAAGGCAAAAGAAATTACAATCAGAATTCCTCGTAATATGTAAATGACGACAATACCATCAAAACCACTGTATTCTGGAACGCACTTTTGAAGTAAGTACATCGTTTTAGGAACACCTGGAAATGCGTAGAAGCGACGAGAACCTTCTCATGAACACTGGAATAATCTAGGAAGTTCGATAATCCAGTTTTTGGATACAAATAGCGCAGATCTAGGCCGCCGCGAGCAGCAAAGTTCAGTGTGAAATCAGCCGCGAAGTACGCGCGAGACGACGCTCAGTGTGACCAATCGTGAATTGCGAAATGATGAATAAAGCGAATAATCGAGCGAAATACCTAATTGGCGTTGAAAATAAATGCGATAAATACTACGAGCGATAATTGCATGAAATGTTCAAGTAAAATGTTAAATACGAATTACCAGCCATAACAAAGTGTTCATTTACCAGTGATATACTGTAAAATACTGTGATTTAAAGAATAGCGTTACGTTTAATTCGTTTCAAGTGACTTTTGATAGTTAATTTAATTAACTTTGGATAGTTAATTCATCATTAATTAATAAATCACTTAAGCCAGCTCATACAGGTTTAAGCCCTGAGCCTTCGTATAAGAGACTTCCATCCATGTTTCTCATATATAAATAGCTTCGCCTCTGTGACTTTTATAGTTTATCTTAATTAATTAATTAATCATCCCTCTGTGGTCAAAATCCAGTAATTGTGTTTTTAGAACATACTTTTATATTAGGTCCTTTCATATGAAATTGGCGTTTTGCCGTACTGGCAAATTTGATCTCAAATATCTTCTCTTTGGTTAGGAATTCCAAATCCAAATTTATACAGCTGATTACTCATGTATTTGTGTTTTGAAAATTATAATTCATTTGTTTTTTCCTCAATTGTTTTTTTCTTTGCGTCACTCAGTTTACAAAATGAAAAACTTGAAATATCGCGTTATTTACGAGTACGAGTTCCACCGTAGCACCAGTGCTGCAGAAACGGCTCGAAGGATTAATGATGTGTATGGCGACGGTGCCGCAAAAGAAAACACAGTGCGTTTTTGGTTCCAACGTTTTCGTTCTGGAAATTTCGACCTGCAGAACAAGCCCCGTGGACGGCCGGAGACCAAAGTTGATAATGAAGAATTGAAGGCTATTGTGGAAGCGGATCCATCGCAAACCACATCCGAGTTAGCTGCAGGCTGCGGTGTTAGTGATAAAACTGTTTTAATCCACTTGAAGCAAATTGGTAAGGTGAAAAAGCTTGAAAGGTGGGTACCTCACGAATTGAGTGAAGCAAATCAACAAACGCACGTTGACTGCTGCGTTGCATTACTCAACCGGCACAATAATGAAGGGATTGTAAATCGAATCATTACCTGTGATGAAAAATGGATCCTGTACGATAATCGGAAGCGCTCATCGCAATGGCAGAACCCTGCAGAACCAGCCAAACCATGCCCCAAGCGAAAATTGACTCCAAAAAAGTTACTTGTGAGCGTTTGGTGGACTAGTGCTGGTGTCGTTCACTACAGCTTTCTTAAATCTGGCCAGACGATTACGGCAGATGTCTATTGTCAGCAACTGCAAACCATGATGGAAAAGCTAGTTGCTAAACAACCGAGGCTGGTTAATCGCTCTAGGCCACTGCTGCTTCATGATAACGCTAGACCACACACTGCACAACAGACGGCTACCAAATTAGAGGAGCTTCAATTGGAATGTCTAAGACATCCACCGTACTCTCCGGACCTTACCCCAACAGATTACCATTTTTTTCGAAATTTGGATAACTTCTTGCAAAGGAAAAAATTCAACTCCGATGGGGCAGTCCAAACCGCCTTGAAAGATTTTATTGATTCCCGTCCGAATGGTTTTTTTAGCAAAGGGATCGATGAACTACCCATGAGATGGCAAAAGTGCATAGATAGCAATGGTACATACTTTGATTAAATAAATATATTATAATAAAAAAAATCGGCTTTATGTTCCTCCCATACTAAACGTTAATTTCATATGTAAGGACCTAATATAACATAATAATAAATTATGAATTTGAATACTATTATTTTATGAAAAATACATCAGCAAATAAAGGAAACGAATAACAATAGCAGCGCCCGGAACATATGCAATTTTCAAAGCACCTTTTTCAAACAACTTGATGTCGTCACTTATAAGCCTCTTAGCTTTTGATTGGATTCTTAAATTTCTCTCTTAACGCGCCTGAATTATTAACTTAAAAAAGTAAAAGTAAAAAGTAAGACGCTGCATAAGTTCAAGAGTTGGGGTTTGAAATGCTAGTTTCATAATGTACCTTCATGATGTAAGTGTTTTTCAAATTCGTATTTAAAATACCAATTTACTTAATTTTACAATGAACCAGGCAATTTTATAAATAGACGACTCAAAAATTCAAAAATTATGCAGAAAAAATTAAGAAATCACCTTAATTATAAGTGAAAGAAAACTGTACAGAATTATTTTGGCAAGTACAGATTGAATCTGTAATCTGCGTCGGCGTGGAAATTTCTTAACGTTAATTTATTCAATTCTATCGCTTGCAACGTACAACATTAAAATATTCTATTAAATATCTGACTGGTTATTTTACTGATAATTTATTATAAGCACCACCTATGAAAAATCACGGGATTGCAGGATTTTAAAGTTTAAAAGATTTTAAAATTCATGAATAGAAAACCATTTGTTTTTTTTATTCGTTTAAAACTAAAACTAATTTCATCAACTTAAAACCTTAAGTATATTTACAGCTGCAAATCTTTAATGGCGACATTTTTGGTGAATGTCTAATGCCAAAGAATGGCCGATGTGGAAGCTTTTACTCATAGAACGGCACAGGATGTGTGGTAGGTCCCAGTTCACTAACTGGTTATTTTTATATAAATTTTGCTCATTTAGTCGCATTAATAAATATTGCTGTAAAATAAAAAAAAAACGATTGGTGTACCTATACAGCCATTGCGGTGTATTAGGCCAGAAAGATCCGCCATCCATAAAATTTAATCTATGGATACTTTTGCGAGTTACCAATTTAAATATAACTTGTTTCTCACACGCATTACTAAAATATATGAAAACATTATAATCCATATGTAAATGTAAGTAATAAAAAAGAAATAAACCCTTATACAATATTGTAGGTACATCACTTTAATTAAGAACATCCTCGAATATAATTCTTTACATTGGTCACCTTCCCATAACATTCATTCCTATAAAATTGAATGAATATCGCATCAGTACTAACTAAATGTAAAATAAGATTATTTTCAGACGACGCTTTAATAACGTAGAGGATAGTGACCTGGAAACAGCGAATTACAAAATGAAATTATAATGAACTGGAGGAAATATCAAAATGGCTTCGATTCAACCAACTTAAATTAAATGTTTCAAAAACAAAATGTATGATAATTGGAAGCAAAAAAAGAACAACCAAATATAATGTGAAACTAGAAAATAAGATTTCTTATTATATTTTTTTACTTTTATTTTTTATGCTTCAACAGGCCAGGAGGCCCAATTACAGAAGCGTAATACATCACAAAACACCCATACATGAGTAAATCACATAGATTAAAATTGTGATCTCACCGGGATCGAACCCGGAACCCTCGGTGTGGGAAGCCAGTGTCATACCCACTATACCTAGGAGTAATTATAGATTTAAAACTAACATTTACAAAAAAATTTAGAATATGCTGTGAAGAAAATTGCAAAAAAAAAAGTGTATTTACTAGGAAGAATAAGAATATATACTTTTATAACTAAAAATACAAGTTTATTAATATACAATACTATGATTCTCCCACGCATTAATTAATGTTCCAGTATATTATTTAAAAGCAACGAAGGGATGCTAAAGAAACTTTAAATAGTACAAAACAAAGCAATGCGCATAATATATAGAAGAACAAAAATAACATAAATGTTGAATGCTCTAAAATTAGAAACAGTAAATCAAAGAATAAAGTATAATGTATAGATGCAAATATTTAAAAATAAACACAGCTTATTACCCAAATACTTTGATAACAGGATGAAACTGAATAAGGATTTTCATTCATATTCAAGAGGAGGAGACAACACAAGACTTCAGAAGAAGAAAAAGTAAAACACCTCACAAATTTGTCTGATGTACAAAGGTTTAAAAATCTTGTCTTCAAAACACAGTGGATACAAAGAGCTTTAAACAGCAGTGCATAAATTTCATTATAAACAACTTTTAAATGACTAGATTATGGATTGCAATATATTTAATTGAAATCGTGTACTAGCCCACACAACATACGGAACTAAATAATTAAGATAAATAAATAAATAAAACATAAGTTTCTTATATTCATAAACTGTAAGCTACATATTTTATTTGATAATCTTGGCTGCAATTATTGATGTAACTAGCTGTAACCCGTCAAAAGTGACGTTACTTTTATGTGCCAGTTCGTATTAACATATTTTTTATACATGTATTTTAAAAAAAGATTTATTTTTAATTATGTTTTTGTAATGTTCATTTAACTTATTTTTTATTTGTTTAACCTCAGTTATTTTCTCAATTTCTGGAGGGAGTATATTGAAATTCTTTATTCCTAAATATACCTACTTATATAATTTTGCTGATAATGTCTGGTGTTGCCTTAGTATTTTGAAATCTGTTAAAAATCTTAAGGATGTGCTGGTTTCAAGTTTTGCATAAATATTTTCCTTAATTTATTGTTAGTAAGTAATTTTTCGTTACGCCACTGATGAAATCTAAAGTCTTAATATATCTGTATATATGAAGTATACGACTCAAATCTCTCAATATTAATTCCGATCATCAATTTTTATTAGTTATTCTAACTTTATGCAAACACTCACTTAGAAACCACATTTCACATCGGCGTGCTCGTCAATTCTTGCACGTAGCACTTGGGCACGCGTCATATATCTACATTTACATTCGTGTGTGGCCATACTTAAACAATAAGGAAAAATTTTGTTAAGCCATTATTGTGTTATGTTATAAAACCAATCGTTTAAAGGTCGATCTGATTTTATCAGAAGTTAGAATAATAAACCCCGTTAGATTTGACGTATTTCAGGGACCACAAAGTCTTCATCCAAAGAGAGCACTTGAAGAAGTATAGCGCTCTCTTCTCGATACTCGGCGCTGCTTTTAAAAGATGTCAACTAGAGACAAATCTCTGAGATAATGATTTTCTTCTTCTTCTTCTTGTTTTTCTTTTAGTAGATCTGTTAATCTGTGATACAGAAATCTACGCCTCCTGGGATGACGAGGTCCGGCTATCCCTCCATCTTTTCGGTGGTCTTCCCGGTAGACGTCGTCCAGAGGGTATTTCATTCGCTACTGCAAGCACGAGTCTGTTACTGTCCATTCTGGCTTCGTGATCCCTTCTAGATCTACCCAGAATCTCCTTCTAGATCTACTCCACCGTGCTATGTCCTCTATTTTGTAAGTTTTCCTTGTGATTACATTTCGGACACGGTCACCTAGAGTTTTTCCAGTAATGGATCTCAGCACCTTCATTTCAGATGTTCGGAGTCCTTTGGTGCGGACAATGTCAGCCCGCGTCTCTACAGCGTATGTCACAGTAGGTCGCACGCATGTTTTCGACCTTACTTTAAATATGTTTTTTTTTGTTTTTCCAGACCAAATTCTTGAACACCCGATACGGTGGAAGCTCTATTAACTACCTCTTGGACTTCCGTATACAGATAAGGATTTTGCTCTCACGATATTCCTTGGAGACAACTCTCGGCTTTCGTCCCCATCTCGTCATGTTTATTGTTCAACAATCGTCAAATATCACTCTATTGGCCATGGATGTTCGCCTTTTCAGTCATGTGAATTACAATACGGGCGTATTTTCACAAATATTATTTTTTTGTATCATATTTTATAGATTGTTATTATACTATTTTACCCATTTTATTTTATTTATTCTATCATATTATCTATATTTTTTAGTCCTGCTTGTTACTTTTTTGTGATTTTATTTATCTTTTTACCAAATTACGTTCTTTCTTTTTCGTCTTTGCATTCCTATTTGTTTTTCTTTTTTTCCTTTTTTTTTATTTCAGCTTGCCATTGCTTTTGTGGATCCATATGAAAGACACTGTCATGATAAGAAATTTAAATCTATCGTTTGCATTATTTTCAATTCTTTCCTGCATCTCGCATGATACTTTTACATTTTTAAATATTTTTTGCTCTCGAATTTTACTGAACTTTCTTTCAAAATAAGCATTAGATGTCGATCTAAAGTGATAAAATGATAAAAAAGATACCTACTTTAGAAGAGGTATTTCTGTATATATGTCTAGCGAGGTGGCCGACAGCTTTGTTACATATTATCCTATATTTATATGTATTTTATGTGTATTTATCAAGAAATTAAATGTATTTTGTCCAATAGTTTTTTTTTATAATTATTCGCCTTATACATATTGCGAGAAAAAACGGCTATTAATATTTTTTTCTTTTTTAATTTTTTTGATCACTACTACTATATACTCTTATCTTGATAGTCCGCAGCACTTCTTCGCCTTTTTCCATACAACATTCGTAAATCTTTTCACCCAGGAAGTTTTCAGTTCATTCAGTTATTCTTCGTTAAGTGTCCATGCCAGGATGAAAGAATCCTTTTTAATTTACTGTGAAATATCTTCTTTAAACATATTTTACTGTTGAAACAAAAATAAGGTTTTTGCAACTGATAAGTTTAATGCAACCATTATTTTTTACGATAAAGGAATTAATGAAAGACGTCGTACTAAAAATACCGCGACATCTATCCATATTTCAATGCCATTTATTTAACCAATAGACGAAATGGTGCTTTTTGTGTAAGGACGAAAGTATGGAATGCTAATTCCTAATTTATATTAAAATCTTGAATTTATAATAGGATTCCATGTTTTCAGTTTCACTAAATACTACTTTAAACGCTTAAAAATGTCGTCAATAGAATAAATTGGCAAAACACCCGGATGTGGCGATTATACGGATTTCTCCAGAAAAAAAATTATAAAGCGCTTAAACAAATCTAACATGTAAAAATCATTGTCTGGTGATGCATAAATTATCCGCCGTGTTTAAGAAATTATATTGTAATATAACCCAAACCAGAAACCAACTGAAAACATATTGTGTACAATAGGCATGATGAAAGTATTAAAGAATTAAAAAAACAAATAACTTAGAGAAAAAAATTTTTGTAAGGATTCTAAAAAATGATCCAGTTTTAATGTGCACATTGAGATTAATAAGATTTTCAATAAAATAAAAGTCCGCCATATTAACTGAAACACCGGTCAGATAGAATGACGTCACGCCTAAGTACCTACCACTGTCTCTTTAAACTGTTGTCATAGACTCAATGCAACGTTTACTTAGGCTTGACGTCACACAGACGCCATGACAGCTGCGGGCGTTTTGCGCGAAATTAAAAATAGGTAGAAGAAAATGCTCCTTCCCTTTTACCCTATCACCTGTTTCTTTCGCACCCTCCACTATTAATTGGTGATAAACTAAGTTAATTCGTTTAATTATATTCAGAAGAAATGCAATAATTAGCGTAAAAACTTAAATTAGTTTATTACTGAAATAATGGTATTTTCGAAAATAGTGTACCTACAAGATTATTTTAAAATCTATTATCATGTCCATTATCGGTCAGGGGAGTAGTCGCCATCAACGTCAATTACCTATTGCTCCCGTTTGCTTGGAAGTCTGTCGATTTTGCGGAAGAAGAGTGTCCAGTTTCCACTTTTAAAAAGTGTCCACAGTCCACATTTAAAAAGTGCATACACTTAAGACACATCTTGTAGTATAATATAAACTATTTCAAGTATAAGTAGTTAAATGTATTAATGTCAAAATGTTTTTAAGAGTAAATAAGTCTAATTACATACAAACACAAAAAATTCTATTCAAGTTCAGAGAGCGCGAACCATTTATGATCAAATAAATTTTAGATACCTAGGTCCTAAACTATACAATACAGTGCAATGAAAATGTTAAAAAATTTAAGTACCTATCCGAAATTTGTGAAATCAATTATTAAAATTTGGATAAGAGAAATGGGTCGATCATTAATTGGGACACTAATCCAAACAATGTAACAATTTAAATGTCAAGCCAGGTAGACCTCTACCGTATTTTTTATGTTTATAACGTTAACTTTGTGGTTGGACATAATTATTAATTAATTTAAAAAACTTCGTATTGACCACTTTGAGTAACTCTACGTCTATCGGTTTCGATACTACTGTATCTTCGTCAGGACGGACGCATTGTAACTATACATTACTTATTCTAGTAAACAAATCAATCTTTGAACGGGGGCTTGTCAATTACCCCCACCATAACTGTAGCCACGCCTACATGGAAGAGGCCTATATCCAGTAGTGGAGAGATGAAGGCCGAGGAAGAAGAAGATACTAAATATGAATCGGCATGTTGCTAGAGCGGGCTGAAGACACTTGTAATTGGGATATTAGACTGAGTTTGAAATAAGAAATGTTTTTTTTTGTATCCAATATTCTGCTAGTGTATCTTTAAAAATAAAATAAAATAACATCAATTCTCCATAATGATGTACACTGGTCGATCCCTAGGATTTTCTTATAGAGGGTGATGATTGTATATTCTATCAGCCGCATAATACGTAGTGGAGAAAGTCAAATTAATCTAAACATCGAAAGCTTTTTTAGTGTTCATTTTAAATTAGTCATTTTGAAGGCTGTAGTGATTAAAATTCGCTCTAAAACATGTCATCAATTAATAAGTAATCAACGATAATACTATGATATTTAGGGTGGTTTCTGTGTCTCTTATCTTATCATGGAGAGTTCAGATCTAAGTTACATGATCTTGGGCTCTCCACCCACCCTTGGTGCGTCTGTGCTCGTGTGGCCCAGACTCCGGGACATATCCTGTGGGACTGTTCTTTGATGAGGGATGCAAGAGAAGCTTTGATTGAGGGCATAAATGGGCCGCATGGAACAGGTCGGCGTCTTACAAATGCCGACCTTGTGAGTTGTGAGGATAACTTCAGACTTTTTAAAGTGTTCGTGGGAATTTGGGTGACCCGTTGGGAAATCCTGAGGGGTCCTGCTCAGTGGTCCTGATGTACCCTTGACCATGCTGCCCTACATTGGTCTTTCTTTGTTTTTTTTTTTTAATAATCTTGCTTGCAATTTCACTTTTTCTGTTTATTACTTCTATTTTCTCTTTACATTCTTGTTAATTTCATTGTGTTTTCTATCGTTATTTTCCATTTTATTTGCACAACAATGTTATCTTTGTGTTTTGTACCATATTTTGTCAATTTTACGTTGTCTCTCCTGATCGGTGTCATACCGGTGGTTTTACCTTTTCTGACACAAGTGCTACATGTTTTTATTTTTGTTTTTTCCCTTTCCCTCCAAGGAGGGGTGTTGATTTATTTTTGTCCCGTGCGATGTCACCTCGGGTGTTCTTATGTTGTATTTTTTAGTTTATAGATGTTCTTTTATTGTAATTTTGTAAAACCTCTTTTAAAAATAAAGACTTTTAGCATGGGACATTGAAGGTTTTGCGCGACCGACTCGCCCGGTCTTGCTTCTTGTAATGCTGGGACGCAAGGCCGGGCGGAGAGGACGCTTTAGCATAAAATAATGCCAACCAGGCGGCGAATGTGTTGGGTTGATATGGACGCTTCGGCGCATAAAACAGCCCAGGGTATGTAGTGGGTCACCTTCAATGTCTCTTATCTGTCTCAGTCAGTAAGCAATTATGAAAATTTTTCTTTCGATAACTTTGCATCACAATTTTGATTTCGATGACGATCGCAATAATTGAAAATTGAATTTTTTACACGTTTTTATCATTTATTTGAGTTGTATTGAAGCGAATGAATTTATCATAATAAATATAAGTTTTTGTAATGATATTTCAACTTATTGTATAGAACAAATCAGAAATATTGTAAAAAAATGCAAATTTTGCATATTTCGATAAATATTCATATTAAGTCGTGGTTGCTTGAACATTTTCAATTCATTATCAAGGCAGGAATCCACCTATAAAATTACTAACTTTTTGATACTAGCTATTAGACACCCTGTTTACGCTGTTTCTATCGCATCGATCACTGTCGAGAATATTCCGCTCAACTTCGCACGCAGTGCTCTAAGTGTGCACACTTACTCCACCCCAACACGTACATACTTTTCCACATAAATAGCTTCATCTCTGTGACACATCTGTGTATAATTTATCCTATTTAAAGTGTTTTCTCTTTATTAATAATCATCATGTAACATACGTATATGAATGTTAGATTTTATATCACTTTTATATATCGAATAATGCTTTACATGAAGATATCATTTAACAACATCGAGTTAGTAAAGAAATATATTGAAGACTTTGGTCAAAAATTACGACAAGAGAAACAGAATCATAACAGCGAAATAAGAAGATGCATTCAGTTGGGTTGAACGGAATTTGGAGAGGTAATCCATATCCTCAAACCAAAACACCACAATCTGTTTCTGGCGAGAAAGATCGTGTGCACACGGCAGAGTATCCCAGAAAACCAACCAGAACGGTCGTGAAACCGTGAGTACATTTTTAAATGTAGTCACGAGATGATAGAATCAGAAGGAAAACAAACAATATCTCTCGAACAGTCCACACGAATCTGGAATCGACTGGGCGATTATCGTAAATACTGAAAATATGGCGAAATCAACGTTTTGTATAAAAAGTCAACAAACGCCGCGAGTTAGATGTTTATTGTGACAAGCGCGACATAGAAGTCCACAGATAAAAACGAACCATGCGAATGTGGCCTGAGTGTATAGCGACAAACACACAGGTAGAAAAGAAATTATCTACCGGTAGCGAAATGTTTTCTAGTGCGAACCTGAGCGATTTAAGCTACGTGCATCAGTATATGAGTTATTCAGAAGTGATAATTAGTGAGAATAACGAAATTTAGTATGAATAACAGAACGGTGCTCCGAATAAATTCGTGTCCAGTGACTTTGGGAATTTATTAAAGTAATTAATAAATCGATAATTGTTTTGGATGTTTCCACGGTTCCGTAACAGTGTGTTTAGTCATAATCAAATTTTTGTTTTTGAGTAGGTACACGCCAAGATTTCTGTTAATTCTTTATCAATGAATTATTTAATCAGCACACATCCAATTAAATAACCAGCTTTTATTACGATTGGGTTGCACCTGCCTAATGATCTGAATTAGTTTAATGATTGTAAAAAAATAATAAGTGATGTCAATAATAAATAATTCATTAATGGCGTGCTGGTAGATCTAATGGTAAAATACTCGCCTTGTGATCTTGTGTCCGGGGTTTAAAGTATTTTTCTGGGACACTGCCATGTTAGTCCTTTTACCAAAATATAAAAAATATAATTTTTTTTATCTCGCGGCTACGCGATGCTGATGATGCTAATCAACAAAATTAAAAATTCTGAGCTATCTTTGTAACCGTATTATTTATTTAAATAATGTAACGTATCTGACTTAACGTCTGTCCAAATGAATGAGAGAGATAGGCGGTATTAGAGAGAGCGAATGCTAAAAATTAAGAGACGCCATTTTCCATCCTCTCTTACCACGTTGCTACCAAATCAGGAATATCTTGTGCATCTTGTGCTGTATTTGCTTACCGTATATACATACAAAGTTCTCTTCCTAGCGCAAAGGACGATAACATCACAAATAAGTATTCTGTAGCCGATCCTAAGACACTTGTCTTTATAGTTATAGATTATCATAAGACTTTTGTTGGTCAAACAACACCATACACTTTTTAAATATATATTTTATATTTTAAACCATTACACTTTTTAAATATTATTCTTCTTTTGCCAAACTGCGACCATCGTTGAACGTAGGCCTACATTATTTTGGGACTTTTCCTTTTATATTTTGTTCTCATTCTAATTCATTTACGATTCATTGTTAAAACATTCACTCGAATTCAGTAGGCCAACTCGTTTTGTCGGATTTGGAAATGAGAAAAATTTGAATAATTATTGTATTTAATATAAAAAACACATTTATATCTGGGAAGAGTTTGGGTGGACAAGCGAAATAGGGAGAATGTGTCCGAACTATGTAGTTTTCTTAGAGCCACATCTCAAATACATCCAGACTTTTAATCCTCGCTTCTTTTAACGTACATATCGCGACCACGTAGAGCAACATGGGAATGACGTGGCATTTTAGTGACTTTCAACATTTATTATAATATATTTATCATAACATTAACGACATTATATCAATGCTAAGATTACTATAGTGATAGTAGATAGTGACCTGGAAACAGCGGTTTACAATATAAATAGCGATTGGAAGAATATCATAATAATGCAATAAACTTATATTATTTAATTTCAAAATCTAAATGTACGATAATTGGAAGCAAAAAAAGAACAACCACATATAAAGTAACACTAGAAAATGAGATGTAATGATGAGATGTGTAGAAAATGTAGTCAGTATAAAAAACCTAGATTCAAAACATACATTTAAAAATACTGAATATGTTGTGAATAAAAAATGCAAAAAAGTTTACTTGGAAGAATTAGAAACCGTTTAACCAAAAATATAATTATATTAATATATATCACTATGTTTCTTCCGCACACTGATTATTATTCCAGCATATTGTACAAATAGTAGAAAACAAAGATTGCTTTGTTTTCTACTATTTGTATACTTTCATTCTTTTTTGCCTATGATATTGGCAAAAAAGACTGAAAGTATAAGTAAGAATGAATGCGGTGGAAATGCGGTCACTAAGACGCTTCAGTAGAAAATCTTTGGCCGATAGAGTGAGGAATGAACATATTAGAAATGAATTTAATGCTGGCTGTAGTGTGGTAGGTAGAATAAAGAAAGGAATGCTGAGATGGTTTGGTCATGTAGAACGTATGAGCGAGGAAAGGATGGTTAAGAGTATATACGGGGCGAGTATTGAAGGCAACAGGAATAGAGGGCGTCCGCCAAAGACCTGACACGATCAGATCTATTGGAAGATGGCCCTGTTAAAAGCCTCAAAAACCTTAGAGCATGCATGAGAAGACGTATGAATGTAGCCGAAGCAAAAGTGGTGTGCCAAATAGAGGAATATGGCGTTCTTTCCTCTCTGCCTACCCCTGCGGAGAAACGTCGTGATAGTTAGTTAGTTAGTTGGCATCAAATATTTCTTCATTCAAATTTCTCAGTAGATAAATTGTCGAGTTCTTACTCGCACGAAATAATAAATAAAACATATCATTTTTATTAATCCATAAACAAATATATACAAATATGAAACAATTTTAATCTTTAAAACATTTTAATTATATACTACATTGCCAAATCATTCGATAGATATTTTGGAGGAAACAGTTGGTTTCAAAAGAAAAAGAAAAATAAAAAATATATTGTATGATCTTAAATTAAAATCGGTGAATCAGTGAATAAAATACAGTTTTGGTACAAATATTTACAATAATACGTTGTTTATTGCCCAAATACTTTTAACAGCAAGATGAAACTAAATAAGGTTTTTCATTCACAAAATACAAGAGCCAGATTTCAGAAGAAAAACACCTCACAAAATTATTTGAAGTAGGTACATATCTACCAAAGACTTAAAATTTTCTACCGAAAACAATACAGAATACAGTGAATACTAACCAAACACCCGTAAAAAATCAAGAAACGTAATAAGTATTTTTATTTATTTATATATTTATTGTTGTCAAATCTGTGTACAGGCCCACCCTAATACATGGACATCAAATTTGGGTCCTGGAGAGAGTGAGAGGGGTCCAGGTTGCCGAGATGAGTTTTCTAAGGGGGGTAGCGGGAGTCACACTGATGGATAGAGTGAGAAGTGCCGACATCGGCATGAAGCCCCTACTCCTACACATAAAAAAATCTCAAATGAGGTGGCTTGGACACGTGCTTAGAACGCCAGAGGAAGGAATACCAAAAAGAATCCTGCTGGCAACCCCGGAAGGAAGACAGCCGGTGGGTCGCCCCATTTTAAGCTGGGAGAGGCAACAGAAAAATGTGTATGAAAACAGAATGGGTCTAGACTGGGTGACTCATACAGAAGCAGCGCAAGACAGGGAACATGAAAAGACCTTGTCGAGTCTTTGGGCCCCCGACCCTACTATGACTAGGGGATGAAGATGATGATGATAATAAATACACGATTTTAAGCGATTAATATTTTTATTATCCAAACCAGGACATCGTTTCGGCAGTTTGTCCTGGTTTGGATATTAAAAATATTGAACTCTTAAATTCGCGTGTTGATTTTTTAATTTAAAAAAAATTAAAAATGGAGTTATTTAAAATAAATAACGTCACTTTACAAAAACTTAAAATATATTTATTACAGGTAATATAAAAGGTAGTTCTACATTGTTTAGATAATTATTAAAATTAGTTCAAAATAATTTACTGTTATTTCGAAATTATTTATTTATTCAAGAATTTTTCATTTATATTTCAACCTCGAAATAAATTATTTTTGGCATATAGACCTGATTTACCACATAATGAATATGGATGCTGATACAATTGGAAAAAGCATTATGATAATTAAAAATATACATATTCATCTTCCTTATATTAGGTCCTTACATATGAAATTGATGTTTTGCCGTACTGGCAAATTTGATCTCAAATATCTTCTCTTTGGTTAGGAATTCCAAATCCAAATTTATACAGCTATTTACTCATGTATTTGTGTTTTGAAAATTATAATTCATTTGTTTTTTCCTCAATTGTTTTTTTCTTTGCGTCACTCAGTTTACAAAATGAAAAACTTGAAATATCGCGTTATTTACGAGTACGAGTTCCACCGTGGCACCAGTGCTGCAGAAACGGCTCGAAGGATTAATGATGTGTATGGCGACGGTGCCGCTAAAGAAAACACGGTGCGTTTTTGGTTCCAACGTTTTCGTTCTGGAAATTTCGACCTGCAGAACAAGCCCCGTGGACGGCCGGAGACCAAAGTTGATAATGAAGAATTGAAGGCTATTGTGGAAGCGGATCCATCGCAAATCAAATCCGAGTTAGCTGCAGGCTGCGGTGTTAGTGATAAAACTGTTTTAATCCACTTGAAGCAAATTGGTAAGGTGAAAAAGATTGAAAGGTGGGTACCTCACGAATTGAGTGAAGCAAATCAACAAACGCGAGTTACTTGTGAGCGTTTGGTGGACTAGTGCTGGTGTCGTTCACTACAGCTTTCTTAAATCTGGCCAGACGATTACGGCAGATGTCTATTGTCAGCAACTGCAAACCATGATGGAAAAGCTAGCTGCTAAACAACCGAGGCTGGTAATCGCTCTAGGCCACTGCTGCTTCATGATAACGCTAGACCACACACTGCACAACAGACGGCTACCAAGTTAGAGGAGCTTCAATTGGAATGTCTAAGACATCCACCGTACTCTCCGGACCTTGCCCCAACAGATTACCATTTTTTTTCTAAATTTGGATAACTTCTTGCAAAGGAAAAAATTCAACTCCGATGGGGCAGTCCAAACCGCCTTCAAAGATTTTATTGATTCCCGTCCGAATGGTTTTTTTAGTAAAGGGATCGATGAACTACCTATGAGATGGCAAAAGTGCAAAGATAGCAATGGTACATACTTTGATTAAATAAAAATATTATAATAAAAAAAAATCGGCTTTATGTTCCTCCCATACTAAACGCCAATTTCATATGTAAGGACCTAATATTATGATAATTATTTGAATGATATTTTAAGTATTTATTATAAAATCAACTTTAATAGTAATAATAATTATTAAGTCTTTCAATAATTTTGCTTCTTGAATGGATCCTGATTGACATTTTTTCTAATTAATTTAAATGACACATTACGGACTTAATATATTGAACACGTTAAAAATCTTCTTAAATATATTAACAATATATAAACAGAAATTAAGATAGCACACATGAAACGGGTATTTATAATACAGGTATACACCATAGAGAATAAAAACTTACACATATTAATTAAACCCGTTCTATAGAAAAGGGAGTTAGGTCACAGTGGATGAATGTCCCCCCTCGCATATATTTAAGACAATATTATACAGCAGTTAAAGTATTATATTATATTATTAAATCCCCTAGTAAACAAAATATATTATTCACAATGAACGATGTTTTTTTTTTTCATTTTTAACATTTTCTTTCAAAACCGAATCTCTTACTTTTAAAAAAAATTTAACAGTAAAGACTATCGACAGGCTAGAATGACCCTAACGGATAGTCATTTAGGACAAGGTGATTAGTACAGTTACAATTACAATTTACAATAATACATCAAAATAAAACATTAATACAATATAAGTATAGTACAATAAGCTATTACAAGATGAACGAAGTTCACATTCTCCGCACGACATAATAGGCATTTAGGCTCCCAGGTCAACTAAGTCAGAAAATGTGTACACGCGCTTTGTGGCTATAAATTTTTTGTTTAGGTTGATTTCCGAAGAATCCGTCTTGCACGCTCAAACTATTTTCGGTCAGGAGCGATATAATTTCTCTCTTAAACTGAGGTTGTGTCATGTGAAATATGTCGATGTTGGGGTTACATGACGTGACCTCGTTGTACTGGTTTAGCATTCTGGGTAAAGGAGAGAAATAACCTATGTTGGTGTTGTAGACTTTTGTGTGGAATAGTGTTTGGGAACTCAGAGGCCGGGCAGGTATATTAATATCTAATAAGTAAAAGAAAATATAAAACCATATTATTTTAATAAAGTGCGACTTATTTACTTAGACATTATATTTTTTAAGAAGATCCGAGTTCGCGCGAAATTTTAATTGATCTTTATTTTTAAATTAGTAATTTTAGCCTTGTTGTATTTTGTGCAATATATTTATTCATATTTAAACAGAGATTGCGCATTTTCATACTCAATAAAAATTCGGTTTTAAAATTAGTAACAACGCCATTTAACCTCCACTTTAAATCCGGACTTAGGCCAATCTGGACCACCCTATATATATTATATTTAGAGAAAATTTTTCAAATACTTTGATATAGAAAAAACATTTAAGGGGGTTAGAAATTAACCCGGAGTTCCCAGCACTCTAATAATGTTGGTTATTCTTCTCCCATCACAAGAATGTTTCGTACTTACAATACATACTGTGCTGACCGTAATGTCATTACTGATATTCTTGCAGATATCCTATCAATATTCGAAATGATGATAGGGTGTCCATACATAATATATCCTACATAGCATCCATTTTCTTGTCGATAATCTAATAATAATAATAATAACCCATGGAACACATTAACCAATTATTTAGTTACATATTTTTACATTTTTACATTACATTAATATTCTAAAATATACTTATGTGTATATGTATATGCTAGAGCAGGTCGAAGACACTTGTAATTAGGATAGTGGGCGGAGTCTTAATTAATAATGTATTATTTTTTATGAATCATGTACCGATTATTCTTTTATTGTCTCTTATAAAGTAAAAATAAACAAAAACGAAATTTAGATAAACCTTCTTTGTCACTGATTTTAATACCAGAGCAGAAAATTCAATTATTTATATGCTTTTGATAAAATGCTTCTAAAAGATACAAACGTGCTTTTAAAATAAGTTACTCAAAATACTCAAACACATCGCCCTGTATTCTCGTCATATTCTCGTCATATAGTGAAGCTTTTCTAATTCCCTCATATAGACCACTAGCTGAAATTTTTATAAAATAACCTGTTTTTGAATTTTGAGCAAATTTTAGTTGAAAACATTATAAATCAACGTGGTGTTATTTTTCACAAATGACATACGGGCGGAAATTTTGTCCGTTAAATCGGGATGGTAATTTTTATTTAAAAAAAATATTTTATAAAATATTGGGTGACCGAAAAGGCGGTTATGTAACAATGTCACTTTATGTACTTTAGGTACTAGAAACTGTACCCGACAGAGCCGCGCCAACAAAGTCGTATTTATTTATTAGTAGGTATAACAATATTAAAATGAAAATAAATAAAAACATAAACATAAAAAAGAACACGAATAAAAGGGAATGAGCAAAGAGAATATTTTTTAATTAATATATATCATAGAAGTCTCACAGAGACAAAGCTTTTGCGTTCTCAGAATATACCTACATATTAAAATATTTTTATAATAAACAAAAAATAAGAATATTTTATGTTTAACGTTAAAATTATTAATTGTATTAAACAATTGCCCTTTTGTAATAATTCCGTTGTCTGTCTATCCGTCCGTCAGTACGTCCGTCGTAACTTCGTGTAACGTCCGTAACTTCTTAAAGTAAATTTTTTTCTTCTTTTTTCTTTTCTTTCTTTTTTCTTTTAAATAAACAGCAAAAAATGATCTTCTCTTCACTTCTCAATATGTTTAAGAGACGCAAAATCAAGGCCATAAATTAATATAATATTTGTGTACAGTGGATGTAATAGTGGATGTAACAGTGGATGCACACGTATAATCAACTTATTTATAAGGTTTAAGTAACCCCTTTCCCTATGGATAATTAGATATTTTCGGAGAAGCCCTATATTATGATTCTTTTTTCAGAAGTACCTATCATTAAAGATTTACCCGTTTAAAAAATTCTATGTTACGCCTAATTATCATAATTTCCCGTTTTCTGAGAATGATTAACTGAATTACTTTGAAAGTGCCTCTATTTAGTTGTTATTTTATGATATTATTGCATTAAATATTATTTTAATTTATGGCCTTGATTTTGGGTTTCTTAAACATATTAAGAAGTGGACAAAAGATCATTTTTTGTTGACTATTTAAAAAAAAGGAAAAAAAACGTATACATTTTCAAAAAAGTCCAAGTATCTACCCAATTTCATGTTTTATTGATTTTCAAACTGAAACGGTTACGCATTGAATGTCGAATGAATGAATGGGTTTCTTGTTTTGAAAACAAATCTTACAACGTCGTTATTGCACTAAATAATTTCTCGAATATCACTTTTAATCATTTTTGGCATGGTGAGAAACAAAAAATTTCTTAAAAAACGATCGAAACATTCGTGAACTCGCATTTAACAGAATCTGACAGCTGAGAAGAATCCAATACGGCGTCGTTAGTCCTGGTATCGCATTTCCGCTACATGCTGCGCGCGCAACTTTCGTTACGGTAAAAAAAAATCCCGAATGCGCCAAAGGAAGTATAACTTCAAGAAACAGGTGTGCTTATATTTTCATGTGCGTGATGTTTGTGGAATTTTGTAAGGTCGTCGTCGTCATGTTTTTTTAAATTTTTTTTATTAGAGACACTAATGGTACATGATACTCTGATAATAAACATTATATTGAAGACTATGCACCTTATCCTAATTACAAGTGTCTTCAGCACGCTCTAGTAACATGTATTTTTGCAATTAATTATATTTTACATGTACATTTATGTGTATTGTATATTTTGTGTTTGAATGTAGTGCGATTAGTATTTAATGAATGATTGATTTAATGGATCTACAGGTTCATGTCATCGTTTAGAAAATGGATGTTGTGTGTGAGTGAGTTTTTGAACGAAGATAAGGTGTCTGCTAGAATATCAGCATCAATGTTAGGGTCAGCACAACACAAATTATATGTGCGACACAACCTTGTGATGGGAGAAAAGTAACCGACATTATTAGTGTGCTGACTTATTCTGAAGAACTCCGGGTTTCTTATACGGGGTTTAACATGCAAATTTATATCAGATAGAGAGAGAGAATCAATAGCTCCGCTGACAATCTTGTGTAGCACAATGAGATCGGATATTTTCCGTCGGGACTCAAGTTTGTGCATCTTGAAAAAGGCAAGTCGATCTTCGTAGCTGTGAAGGTTTCATCATTTGTGGCATTAATTTTAATGACATTGTAGGTAGTTAGTTTCCTTCAAATAAAATAATATACCAATTAAAGCAGCAGCGTTATGAATATGAAAGCGTAAACCATAGACGCTTGCCATATACGTAACTTTGCCGGTCGCTGGCTTCTACTCTATGGGAAGATGACGCAAGAAAGACCACGTAGACAGGATGGCGTAGAGGGCGACCATCGCTCAAACCGTGTTTCAGGGTCGCGCGAATAGATAGGCGAGGGGGCACCAGACCCGGATGGCAAAATTAAAGGGCGCCAAAAATCACATAAGATGACTTTGAATAATTAGTGATGTTTATATTTATATATATTTCTCTTTCTTTTTCCTTAATTTTTGCTATATATATTTTTAATTTGGTATTTTCTTTATTTATTGCTCTTTTCTTAATTTGCTTAAAAATTTTAACTTTGTACTGAAAATTTCTTTTATGTTGTTTTTTGTACTTAATTGTTTTCGTTTTTTTATCTCTTATGTTTGTTTATAAAGTGAATAATATTTTGTAATAGTGTAAATTACAATTGTAAAAATGAACCTACAGACAAATGTCATTTTACTCGTTTTGTGGGACTAAATATTATAAAATGTAAAGAAAATAAATAGAAAAAAAAAAAAAATTAAAATTCATCATTCTCTACGTAATAATGTCCGCCACCACCGCTACAAAATACGCCACACTAAAATGATCTTTGGATGTACGGTAAAAAAAATTATTTTATTTTGTGGTATCATAGTTACTCTTTAGGATCGCGAAACAAAGGCACCCTCCCCGAGACTTTGGTTTCTTTATACTAGGTTTAGGCTTTGAGATTTTATTCCCCAGAAAATTTGTTCTCCTTCGCCTCCCCTTGCAGGGCGCGGACCACTACATAAGATGAAAACAAATCCTGTGTACCAATGCCACCGACCCTTCGTTTTCTGACTCTCATCATACAGATAATATTAAAAATTAATTCTTCTCTACTTCTTCATCAGCCTTCGTCTTTCCACTGCTGGATATAGGCCTCTTCCTTATTTTTCCATTCTTCCCTGTTGTTGGCTAATTTTAGCCATTTCTTTGCCCCCACAACGGCTATATCATCGGCCCATCTCTTTTGAGGTCTTCCGATGTCTCTTTTATTCTCCCAAGGTCTCCATTTCAGAACTCTGGGAGGCCATATTGTAGTATCCTGTCTTGCAACGTGTCCATGATATCCACTACTCTAGTTCTGAATTTCTCTAGTTCCTAATTTCGTCGTTTCTGATTCTATCTCTTAGGCTTACTCCAAGCATGGATCTCTTCATGGATCGTTGCGTGCATTTGAGCTTTTCTATACTTTGCTTTGTAAAGGCCATAGTCTCCAATCCATACGTCATCACCGGCAGTATGCACGATTCAAAGGCTTTTCTTTTTAGGCTAATTGGGATCTCTTTGTTCTCGAAGATATGATTGAGTTTGCCAAAAGCAGCCCAGCTCATTCCTATTTGTCTTCGGCGGAGCCTGTAACCGCTAGGAGATGCGTCCCCAGGTGGCGGATAGGGGAAAGCTCGCCAGATATGGAGGGCAGGAGGGAAATAAAATACCTCTCGCAGACCAACAGGCAGTAGCGTCTGACCCATAATGGGCGGCTACGAACGGCGTCTGTTCCCTATGTTAAGGGCGGCTGATTTAAAACTCACCAACCCGTCTGGCACGCGTGGTGTTTTAATGCCAAACACCGTCCAAAATGAACCGGAATTCCAAAAATTAATTAATAAAAATAAATTATAGCAGTCTCACAGAGATGAAGGTATTTATATGTGAAACCTGTAAGAAAGTCCTTACAGGGTGGGCCAAGGCTCACGACCTGCACGAGCTGGCTTAAATTAACATTAAAATAAAATTAATTGCTCGACGTGTTAATTTTTCATTCAAAATAATACACCTACCTACACATCTTCATTTTTAATTAATGGCAATTCTATCAAATGTATAATATTAATTAATTTAGAGAATTAATAGAAGTCTCATAGAGACGAAGCTATTTATACAGAAAAAGTGTACGGAAGTCTATAGGGTGGTCCAGGGCTTATGATCTGTACGAGCTGATTAAAGTGATCACTTTATACAATGCAACGTTCACCAATTCCACCGTAAGAACTTACAGACATTCACTAATTATTCATTTATTAATTGATTCATGTATTATCATCGTGTATTCCATTTGGGAAGCGGGTGAGATGTCGATTATTTCCGTCCAGATAAACAGACAAATGGACAAACAGACAAACAGGAAGCTAATAAAAGCGTGATAAAAATAGTATAAACACATATCCATAAAAACTAATTAACAAAAAAATTGCCGATTGCAACATCCATAAATAGAAATAGGTGACAACCTAATCACTGTACGACTTCAATCAAAAATAAATTCACATCCTGTTCCCATGCACGCAGATGGTGTGGTAAATAGGGGCCGAAAATGTTCACGCCCTACAAGACTTATAATAAAATATATATTGGTTAACGCACCTGCTAGGAGAAGATCCGTGGTTCGAATCCCGGTAGTAGCCAAATATTTTTTCGTTGATTTGATTTTTATGTATGACCTTTCTAATTGGTTAATAAACTTGGTTTTAAAAATTCACAGAATTTTGTTCTGAAATTGCAATTTCACAATACGAATGTGCTCTTTAATATAACTTATAATATCATTACCAAGAAAAATATATCTGTGGGCGAAAAGAAGAGAGAAGAAGGACCTACCAGACACCCAGGGCCTACTATGAGCAATAGTTCCCATATGGGCCCTACACTTTCGCCACTCATGTTCGGCATTTTTTAATGCTGAAGTGGCCGTACTCACCGCCCCGCTGACATTTTTTTCAGTATTTTTGATGCAATATACGGGAATATGAAATAAATATACACAGTAATCTAAATCTCGATAGTAAATTCGCTAGTACAGTAGCCGGCAAACACCTTGAAATTTTACGGCGTAGTGGGGGGAAATTTGCGCATGTACCATTCCACCAACGAGACCCAAATTTTGTCTTCTGAGCATTCCCCCACTACGCCAAAGAATTTCAAGAAGTTTGCCGGCAACTGCAATGCATAAATTATAAGAAGATGAGAGAAGCCATTGTCATGCCCTCTGGGCTACGAGGGCCGCCAATTTTTGTAAATTGTTAATGTTATCTTGCAGTATTTAAACAGCATTTAGACGTAAATAATTTTAGATCACCAGCAAATAAAAGAACCTCGATATATGTCTACACATTCCACAATATAATTTATATTATGCATTTAATTTAACTGTATTTGTTGTGATTGTCCGCTCCTTGGGCCCGGACCCGGGGCCCCGCCCAGGCCGTCCACACAGACGCCACGCCACTGCATAAGGATAAAAATCACGCATCAATCGCGCGACAATTTGAAGACGATAAAATACAAATATTTCAATTCCACGCATATATTTTGAATAGTATGGATACTTAAAATTATATAACTGATTAAAATTATTATTTATTGCAATTTTTCGAGTCTTTTAGCGGTGTTAGGATTGCGTCGAGTCGTTTTACTTGACACCCACTTGACATATATAAGCGGCAACTTGGCCGATTACAGGCAGTGTCAAACTGACAGTTGTGGAAGTACATTCTCAACATGGCCAACGCAAAATTCGTAAGTCTTTCACGCACCATATTTACAGTAAGCATAAGAAAAAGCAATTCGCGGAGTTTAGGAGTGCTTCATTTTTATTATTACTTTTTATTTTAAATTCAAACAGCATTTTTTCTTTATAATCATTAAAATTAATTAATTTACTTGATATATGCAAGTGTAAAAAATAATTGGCAAAATTACCTACAATATAATTATATGAAGAATATTTTAAAAAGAAAATTATTTTGAAATAAAATTAAATACTCAATTTTAAACCACTTACTACTATATATATTCGTCAACTACTTTCGGTTGGTCTGAACCTTCATCAGGAAAATATAATATGATTGAATATAGGACAATATAATACAGTCTACATATTATTAATTGTTCTGATGATGATTGAGACCAACCGAAACCAGTTGACGAATATATGGTAGCAAGTGTGTTAAAACTGGGTATTTAATTTTATTATTAAATTAAATATTATAATGTCGAACCACTGTTTTATTGCTATGAAAATTTATTTTTAAATAATTGTGTGCAACACATAACACGTGTCTATAGAAAATAATTAAATACTGTAGATTCCTTACAACTTTCCCAAAATATTTCGATTTCAAATATCATCCAATTATACCCAAAATTTATATTAACGTTAAGTTACGAAGAGTGAATTTAGCCAACTTTGACATTGTATGTTACATTATAAAAATTATTTAAAATAGGGACACGATGTTCTTTAACTAAAAAAATCTGTATAACTTTGTATACAAAAACATAGAAATACAATTAAAATAATATACATACAATCGTATGTATCATTTTAATTATTTGGCATACTTACTGATCTGGTGGTTAAAGTTCTTGCATAATGATTTAGTGGTCCACAAAGTTAGTATATTTTCATAGCACAAGCGTTTAGCTCATTTTGAAAATAGTAAGAATATTAACGGCATACATATTCAATTCTATATTTCTCTTAAGCGATAGAAAACTCAATGCACATCTCAGAATCGCGTACGTTTCGACCCCTACCCATAATATTGTATGTTTTTCTTGCACGTTTCTTCCTTGCTCATTGACGTCTTCAAATGTACTAAACAACCTTCTTGTCAATTACATTCCATTCGCAAAATATTCTAAAATGTTCCGAAATTTTCTAACGTGCTATTTCCAACGTTATATTTTTAACGCAGCTTGGTGACAAGATCTTTTTATTGTAAGACCGATGATTTATTATAATAATATTAAAATGCATTTTTTTACGTACGTAATAACGCAATAGATTATAACGGACAAAATCATTAATTGTCAAATTTACAATGACTACCTATGACTACAACACAGAACTTAAGTATTATTGAACATAAAATAGTAAGTAGCAGGGGCGTGCAGTGAGAACAAGAAGTATGACTTTTTCCTAAACACGTATTTTGAAAAGAAACCGCAATAAGAGATATCTATATCTCGTAATATTCGTATCACAATAATTAACACATTCAGATTTCAATATTTCATAATATTCTGCCAGATAAATATTTAAATTCGGTTTTTTTTACCAATATATGTTTAAATAAAATTCATGCTTCTTATTCTCACTGCACGCCCCTGGTAAGTGGATACCTACATAGGTTGATACGCAAAGTACATTTGATGCGTTTGAACAAAATGGAACATCCAGAGAGCAATATTTTTTCATATCCAGTAAAGTGACAATTGCTTTAATCAAGAACAGCGACAGAAGAAACAAGCGTGAGTAGAGTTTACGCAAAGAAAAGTGTGACCGGCGTACAAACGGCGCCAAGTATAATAATTTTTACTAGAAATAACTTCTCAAAAATGACGGCAATTAATCATTTCTATGACACAATTTTATTTTTGAAAAATCAAAAAAAAAAATACTAACGCATAATTTCAATACTCGGACAGGAAAACCTGGAATTGGCAAAAAATTAATGAACGTAGACTGAATGCGGTGGAAATGCGGTCACTAAGGCCCGGTTGTTTCAAGTTGGATTAAAGTAAGTGTTCGTTTAAAGCATAGATATTTACGAAAACGGATCGTCTGATTGGTGGAGAACGTAAAAATCTATGCTTTAAAAGAACGCTTACTTTAATCCAACTTGAAACAACCGGCCCTAAGGCGCTTATGCGAAAAATCTTTTGTCGATAGAGTGAAGAACGAACAATTTAATGCTGGCTGTAATGTAGTAGACAGAATAAAGAAAGGAATGCTGAGATGGTTTGGTCATGGTATGAGCGAAGAAAGGATGGTTAAGAAAATATATGGGGCGAGTGTTGAAGGCAACAGAAAAAGAGGGCGTCCGCAAAAGACCTGGCGTGATCAAATACTACAAATACTGGAGGATGGCCCTGTTAAAAGCCTCAACAACCGTTGCACGAGAAGATGTATGAATGTAGTCGAAGCAAAAGTGGTGTGCCTAGATAGAAAAATATGGCGTCTTATCCTTTCTACCTACTCCTGTCGGGAAACGGCGTGATGGTTACACAGTTTTCAGTGTTATAATTATAGTGTAAGGATAGTAACAGTTAAATAACTTAACACTAGGTTAAACTTTCACAAAGCGTGGACGTGGACGGTCTCCGTCAGATAGGCAGAAATGTTGTACAGTTTTGGAGAATTCAAAGATGGATGAGGAATAAAAATAAATAATAATAAAATACGCTGCCGAGTTGTACATCTATCTTAGTGCATGTTAGCCTTCTGTTAGATTAAAACGCACGTGAGGAATATTTTGCGACGGTATTAGTGTGTGAATAATACTATGGTCGTGGTGTGTAGTGGTGTTTACATGCTAGTGTACTGGTGTCCTGTCGAAGAGACGGGTACGTCTCGAAACTAGTAGATTAAAAATCTCAGTAAGTGGTTATACAGGTGTCTCAAAGCTAGTAGCAAAAACTTTACAGTTGGATTTCTGCCTTGATAATGAGGTAATGAGAAAAAACCATGACCTTATCAATAGTTATAAAGATGTGCAATTTTCATTTTTTTTAAATATTTCTGATTTTGTATTAAATTTTACAAAAAGTTGAACTATTGTTACAGTAATTCATATTTAATGTTTTTAACATTTCATTCGACTTGTCTTAAAGCGAATGAATTTTTCATAATCGATATAAATTACTGTAATGATAGTTCAACTTTATACAAAAAATAAGTCAGAAATATTGAAAAATAGTTTAAACTTTGATATAGCATATTTTCATAAATATTGATATAAGGTCGTGGTTACTTAGACATTTTCAACTCATTATCAAGGCAGGAATCCATCTGTAAAGTTTTTGCTGCTAGCTATGAGACTCCCTGTATGTTAACGCAACTAACACTTTATTAATGATCAATTTGTACGCTTTGTAAAAGCGGTACATGAATGAAAGAAAAATACATTGATCTAGATATTCTTAAAAAAAACGTATCAAATTTAATCGTGAAAAAAATGTAACAAACTTTAAACCTAGTTTTATGTTAAATAAGAATTATCTAACGTAATTTACTATTGATATTGGCGACCGACATACATCTCAAATGTTTCGCAATGTTAAATGCAATTCTAGCGTTATGTTAAGCAAACAGCGAAATTGCTTTATCACAGTTCCTGGTGGTAACAAAATATTTTTTCGATAGATAATTTTTTTCTATATATCTTTCTAGTTGATCATAAAATTTTATATATGTTAACATGACGAAGCATTGCTTTAATTAAATATTTACAAATTAATTAAAACTGGGGAAATGGCCAAGTGACCTCGACAAAACAGGTGTTCGATTTAATCAAACCTTTAAAAATACCGCGTTTAGTAAATTTACATACGAAATCATCGTAATTTCGTGGACAAATAAATGTCACAAGATTTATACAGCCATATAGGTGTATGTGTAATTTATTCATTTTTACCTGCGTTGCATTTTTGGTTTTACATCATGTTACGTAATTTTCTATTTTTAATGGCGCTCACGCACATAACGGATCAAGTACGTATTTTATTAGACTTGACCTGTTAACATGAAAATTTAAATGTTCAAGTTTTTTTTTTGTAACATTGTGGAAATTCATTTTTAATATTTAAAAAAAATGAGGGTAAACAACACTGTTTTATTCCACTATATTTATTTTGAATTGTTAGAACGTTTTCGGGATTTCTCACATTGTCAATAACAACACGTTTACAACTAAATTAAAAATAATTCGAGACAGAAAAGAAGACATACCTACTTTCCTATATAAATTGTGTTTACTGTTACTGTTAAGTAATTTAAAAAAAGGCAGTCAAGCTCTTGTATGCTTCAAAGTGTCTTTTATAATTTCTATGAAAGAAAAAAACCGTCTCTGACATTATAAATCTTTCGGTTGAAGTTTATAGACTTATCCCATTATAACTCATGACAATGCGTTCCCACAAGCCGCGTGTGCTTTTCTCATTAGGGCTATTTCATTTCCATATCAGCGATAATAAAATCTAACATCGAAAATGACTTAATCATCAAAAATGTAATAAAACTGGTTTTAGCGACATTTCTCATTTTTTTACTTTTCTAACTAAACATATATTTCGCTTTTAGTTATTATGTTTAAATATTTATCTATGTTTAGTTGATTATTATTTTTAATGGAAAAGTTTATAAAAAAAAGTTTTTTTAATAGAGATGCGAATAAGGAATATGTTTCACACAAATAGTATTAATATTTTCAAATTTAATACTTGTGCTGTTAAAATAGGACGGGATGATGAATTAATTATGATGATAATTTTTTTTATTTAAACAACATTTAATGCGAATCGTACTAAAAGGTTATTTTTAAAAAGAAATGTGTTCGTAGTGGATGGAACAGATGAATGTTCCGAACGATGTTTTATTTTATTTTATGTTTTTTAACAAATAGACCGTCAATGAGTAGGTACACTAGGAACCTACATAGAAGCAGGACTTTTACGTCGGTTTTTATTTTTTTTAAATCTTAAAAAAGGTATATCTCAAAATATTCCTATCACAACTCTTATATACTATTACTATTATATACTAATACTATTCCGATCTTAGTATATTATAATATTCCGTCAGAAAAATATATAATTTCTTTTTTTTTCAATATATATATATATTTAAATATACTCACTGCACGTGACTGAAAGATAGATGAGACTATTGTAACAGAAGAATACAAAGAATAAATATTTATTCAATGTTTCAAAAATAAAATAACTGTTTTTATCAATATTTACTATTGTAAGAGCTAATTGAATCATCTTTTTACAAAAACGTGTTGTTTGATTTTAAAAAAAGATTACTATAAAGCAATTGAGTTCAACCAGCCCTAACTGTTTTAAAGCCATTGGAACTAAATAAAACATTTTTACTCATTTAAACTGCTTGAAAATCACAAATTATTTGTTATAAGATGAATTAAATCATGGCTACGTACGGATATTTTCTATTTCCAGCTCATTAATGTAGTGCATTTTTCTTCTTTTACAGATAGTTGTTTTGTCCCTCTTCGCGCTGGTCTTCGCCGAGCCACCGACCGGCTATGACTACCCCAAGCCACCGCCAGCAGCCACCTTAGAGAACGAAATTATACAAGACTACCAGCCCGCTCCCGCCCCCGCTCCCGCTCCCGCTCCCGTCCCGCAGTACCAACCCGCTCCTGCCCCACAGTACCAACCGGCCCCCGCGCCAGTCTATCAGCCCGCTCCCGCTCCTATTCCGTCTTACCAACCCCCTCCTCCAGTCTACCAACCCGCTCCCGCGCCTATTCCGTCTTACCAACCCCCTCCTCCAGTCTACCAACCCGCTCCCGCTCCTATTCCGTCTTACCAACCCCCTCCTCCAGTCTACCAACCCGCTCCCGCGCCTGTCTACCAGCCCGCTCCCGCGCCGGTCTACCAGCCCGCTCCCGCTCCCGCTCCTGCGCCAGTCTACCAGCCCGCTCCCGCACAAGACCTAGCGCATCACTTCCCCAAGACCTTCACCGTGACTCTCAATTTGGTGCCAAACGGCGGCGGAGAGATCTCGCAAGGAGCTGTTGAGAACGCCATCGTCAACATGATGACCCAACTCTTCTCCCAGCAGAGCTCCGGCAGCTCTGAATCATTCTCAGTTCCTGCGACGTCTTACGGAGTCCCTTCTACTCCGATCCTACCCAAGCCCGAGTACGGAGCACCTTTCTAAACACCAAATGAAAAAAAAAACAGTCAAATAAAACAAATGGCTTAAATTAATGTATTCATCTAACCTTTAGAAAATGTATTATATACATTTTTACTCGATCGTCTAGACAATTTTGCCACCCTATAATCACTGACTGAAAGGTTACGCTTTTAGGGGTAGTTTTTAAACAATATATACGCGAAAGTAAGAATTATTTGTATGCAAGTCTGTTGCTGAAAATATGTACGAAAACTTTATATAAATATATATTTTATAATAAAATTGTTATATTTACATTATTGTTTTATTTCTGCACATATGATATTCTCTGTATAAAGAATATATGCTGGATAAATACAAATATGCACACAGATGTCCCAAAATCCAACGTCATCCCTTGAAAGGCTGATAGGAACCTACTTATAAATTAACAAGTTAAACGAAATGTAAAATTACCGTACATGTTAAGAGTACATGGCTTCCAAGGTCCAGTTACGTGTAACATAAGACACGCAACAGCTTTTTTTAAATTTTTTTTTAATTTAAAGACTATCGACAGGTCAGAATGACCCTAATGGATAGTCATTTAGGACAAGGTGATTAGTACAGTTACAATTTACGGAAATACATTAAATTAATACATTATACAATATAAGTATACTACAGTAAGTGATTACAAGATGAACGAAGTTCACATTCTCCGCACGAATAATAGGCATGTAGGCTCCCAGGTCAACTAAGTCAGAAAATGTGAACCTGCGCTTTGTGGCTATTGTGTAATTTTTTTGTGGCTTTTGGCTTAAGCGAGTATTGTGCATACTAAATTCATTAACACATTTTATTATTTTATGTTATTAGCGTACGTTTAATATAACTATTTGAATACAATAAATTATATAAAAATATCAGTATAATAGATTACTTGATATCGGGGTTTAAGTAGTGCTTGACATGTATTACCTACTTCATTAATCAAGATATATTATAGATGTCTCGTAGAGATGAAGCTAAATTTTTATATGGGAAGGTGGGTATTGAAGTCTTTTGGGTGTTCATAAGGCTTACGACGTACGGCTGGCTTAAGTGATCACTTTACACAATGTATCGTTCACCATTTTAACCCATGATAGACTACCACATGTATCAAATTTTTGAAAGTTGTATATATGCTTAAATTATTTATTATTATTTTCAAATCAGAAGAATAATGAAACTCTAATAAAAAATTGATATATTATTTTCTTCTTAAAATAGTGTCAACAGAAATATATGTAAATACTCTAATTGTAGTTCTGGTATCAACTCAGATGTATGGAAGTGTCGCTTAGACGTATGTCTAGAAATTTTTTGTAAGATAGAATAGAGAATGAAAGAATTATAATACTAATAATTTTATTCATATCTTATTTTTTGTATTGTGTTATACTTCGACTGCCTGACTAGGGATTACCTGTTTGAAGGCAGATTATAAGTGAATGTATTACTGTCTGCAGCGTAATAGATAGAGTAAAGAAAGGATCTCTGAGATGGTTTAGCCATGTGGAACGGATGAGTAAGGAAAGGATGGTATAGACAATTTATGAGACGAGTGGTGAAGGCACCAGAAATAGAGGGCGTCCGCGGCAAGACCCGGCATGGCCAGATAAATTAAATATTGGAAAAGACGGCCCTGTTAGAAGCTTCAACAACCGAAGAGCGCGCATGTGAAGATATACAAAAGTGGACGAAGCAAAAGTGGGGTGCCAGTACAAAATATTGCGTTCTATCCTCTCTGCCTACCTCTCTGGGAGACGGCGTGGGGGTTAGTTAGTTAGTCAATCTAATGAAAACAAGAAAAAAACAATTATTACTATACGAGGGTAACAGAGCTAGTCCAGAATAAATTAAAGGTATTATTGCCTAAATTATTAGTAAAAAATTTTCAAGCATGTTTTATTATCAATTATTATGATGATAGGCGATTGTTTTTCAATATTATCAATCTTTTGTAAGACGTTGGACTATTCAGAATATTTTGAGTATGTCCAAATTTTGCAAGAACACAATACTGGATTATATCCCCAGGGGGACATCATTAATCAAGGTATATTATACATGTCTCATAATGTTCTTGAAAATGACGAACGGACGGACGGACGAACAGACGGACAGAAAACGAAATCATTATGTTTGATATTATGTAGTAGCATTATAACATTAATTGTGAAAATGAACCTGCAGACAGACGTCTTTTAAGACGTTTTGTGGGTCTAGTGATGTTTAAAAATTGTAAAGAAAATAAATACATAAATTAAAATAAAATAAAAGATACGCAGTGCCTAGATTAAATGTCTGAAATCTGAAATTCAGAATAAGTTTTTTTTGTATTAATTTAAAAAATATAATGATTATTCTTCTAATTTATTCAAGAAAAAAAGTTGTCAGCTATGTAAAAAGGGTTGGAAAAAACACACAAAAATAAAATATTAAAAAAATTATTTTTTGTAAACATAAATTGTAAGTATACAAACTGAGAGATTCTGCAATAATTTAAAAAAGTTTAAGATGATCATTTACTTTGTAGTATTATTGAAAAAAAAAGACATCTCACGAGGCCATTGAGTCATAAAAGGCCCACAAAGCAATTTTCATCATTTTTAAAACATCGTTGATTTTGGTAATTTATTTATTGATTAAATAATTTAGTTTGTCACTTTAACAAAGTATCCGTATTTAAAATATATGGAACCTGATTAATTCATTTTAAATTATATATTTCCATGCAAAAATGTAATAAAAAACGCAAGAGAAGATATGACAAAAACTGTGAAATTTTCTATCTTTGCCGGACTGTTTTGATTGTTTTAATATCATTTAATTGTTAGTGTCTTAAAAAATTGTAAAATTAATTAATTTAAATAAAAAAAATTTGATTCATTGTAGACTGAATTTTAGTGTCAGATAATAAAAGGACAATAAATAATAAAAGTGTCAAATATTAAAATGATAAAAATAATGTTTTAAAACAATCGATGTTTGGGAGAGTGTTGCTTTAAAAGTTATTTGTATTATTATTTTCATATTTCCTTTCTAAATTTTCTTGTTTATTTTCCTGCCACATTGTTGATTAGCTTAGAGTTTTAGGATTTAAAATTATATTGATACAGGAGTCGTTCGTAATTGAGTTCCAGTTAAAATAATTCTAGATATTTTTGTGTTATTGAAATTGTAAACTTGTGAATACTCCATTTTAATTAATAAATAAATAAATTGCTTTCTAGCGGTGGTATGTTCATACCGTCGGCGTCGGCTTATTTCTAAGCTTGCGTTAAATCAGCTTTTTTCAAATTTTATTTTATTTCAAATTATAAATCCCTGGACCAAATTTGTAATATCAGTTATTTCACACGCTTCTAGTGATTTCTTCACCCAGAGTGTCCAAATATTACATTAAAGCCAATATTTCCCGTATATAATAGATATATTGACATTTGACAGATGTCTCCGCATTTGTCATGAAACTTACGCGTACGTAAAGAAATACGTCCAATATTTTTGTCTTCGGATTTTTTATTTTTTATTTATCTTAATAATTTAGTTCCACATATAATGTTGTGTGGCCTAATACATGATTTCACTTGGACATGTTGCATTCCATCTAATCATTTAAAAAAAATTATAATATAATTTTTGCACTTCAGTTTAAACCTCCTTATATTCTCCATGTTTTGAATTTCCTTTGGCAGGCTATCGAAGATTTTTATACCTTTATACATCATACAATTTTGTGAGGTGTTTTTCTTTTTCTTTGGTGTCTTATGTTGTCGCTTCCTCTTGTATTGTAGGAATGAAAATCCTTATTCATCTTCATCCTGGGTACTACTAATCCATGTTTAATTTTAAATATTTAGACCATTACATTATATATTATTCTTTGATTTACAGTTTAGATACTATAAACTATAAAGATTTTATCCTGATAATAGAGGGTTGTGCATGTATTTAAGCGTGAGGCGATTAGGAATTCACTTTTTTTGAAGTTATTGGATATTCGGCCTCGATTTCGAGATTATTGGAAGCAGTATCCATACACGATTCCACGAACGGTTCAGTTGATTTATTTCTATAAAACGTGTTAAATTCAAGGCTGACCAAATTCAGCCCTGAAGAAATGTCACCAAAACCAGAAATCTATAAATTAAAATTATTGAAATTGTACGGGAGGAGCATAATTTATGTTAATGGCGGGGTTTCCCTCTCGTTTTATTTTTAAAAATAAAAGTTTAAAAACATTAAATAATTTTGATATAACTCATATGGGAGATTATTATGCTATTGTTGTATATTTTTATATATATTGTTATTATGTTGTATATTATTGTATATAACTCACATGGAAGATTATTAAGCTATTGTTGTATATTTTTACTTCCACACTAAGCAGTATAAAATAACATTAATAATATAAACATAACATTTTTTCAAAAAAAGTCATTTCAAGTATATCTACTATTTTCGAATAAAACTTAACAGATACATTATCATATACTTCATCTAAATCGATGGCAGGATAATTTTAATAAGTTGTCGAGTTTTCATAAAATATGTCTACAAATTCATTGCACTCATTGCCAAGTCTATGTAGCTTGGGAAATGGTAAGAAAATATAATCGTTCGTTCATAGAATTTCTTAGTAGACAATCATCCGTATTCTGAACTAAGCAATATTGCTATTTCCTGTATCTTGACAGATATTGTATAACGTTGTGACGCGGTTTTTTTTACGTTTTATGTTTGACAGGTTTGAAGTTAATGAATTCAATCATTAGATAGCTCATTATTCATAATTCTGAATGACTTAAGGTTTTTTTACGCGATAGAGCTTTCTGATTGATTGAATTCATTAATATCAAACATGTCAAACTTAAAACATCGAAATTGGCGGCAATACAATGATATACATACCTGTCAAGATCGGGATAAAGATTTGACATCTCAATATTGCTATTTTCAGAATAGCATAGATTATCTCCTGAGCACATTCACGTCGATACGTTATTTGGCATGAGACTAAAAGTGTGTCACAGTGGACGAGGCAAAAATGGTGCGCCGGGACAGAATAATGTGGCGTTCTATCCCCTCTGCCTAAGTCTGCGATGAAACTGCGAGATTATTAATTATAACAATGTTCATATACAAATATTTCTCAAAACTAGCTGTGCCTGCGCGGCTTCGCACGCGTAGATTTTTAGTACATTGTTTGGATCGTCATAGAACTTTCGCGAACCTTCTAGAACATTCTCCTTCCAGAACTTTCAAGAAATTTAACCTTTTAGATACACCGACACACTCCGCCACTCAGTTTAGAACCTTATAGAACTTTCTGGAATTTCCTAGAACCTTCTCCTTCCAGAACTTTCTAGAGCATTTTTTCCGGAACCTTCTAGACTCACCGACACAGTCGGCGCGCCTATTTTGAAACAATCTGAAGCATTTGCGGCCTTCACATAATAAAACAATGTGCTAGAAAGCACATTTTTGTCACCCACTCCCACCCATGCACAGCCACCCCCACCAAACTTGCATATTTTCGATGTGACACCAAGGGTTATCCACCACCATAACCACCGGTGGGTGGTTGTGGCTGGTTGTGGAGAAAACTTGGCGGGTAGGGAAATATGGGTTTCTTTATATATATATATTGATTACAAATATATTGTTGTAGGTACATCCCAAATTCGGAATATGGACACCAAATAAAAGCAGAAAGATGACGAGTTTCTCAAATATATTCACAGATAAATATGCCGACGACTCAAAACCCTGTGCTAAATAACTAACTGCACGACAGCAAAAAGAAGAGAGAGCGAGAGAGTTAGCGCTCTCTTTTTTTATAGCAGCGCCATCTTATACTCTTTAATGATTTCCATCACTAACGTATCAAGACGCTACGCTAATCTAGATAGCGCTGTTCTCACAGCCTTAACTGGCGGACGGAATATGTAATAAACGTTTGTCATTTTTGACAGGTTATAGCTAGTCAAATAATAAAAGCATCCTAAACGCCTAATTGATGTACAAATGTAAATTTTATAATTTGTCAACTGCCATATATTATTTCCAGAAACTAAAGAGATACGAGGTTGTTTTCACAAAAAATGTTTAATTATTTTAATTAATTAATTCACATAGGACAATATAATAGTATAAAATATTTCAAGTCTATAAATGTTATACAAACTGTCTTGTAGTTAGTAGCAAGAAATTCTGAGGAGTCTTCTTCATTCTACTTTGAATGCAAAATACTTTTAATTAAAAAGATGAGCCGCATCAAAGTTTAAATTTTGCGTTGGAACGTAGCTGAAGAGATTGCGCATGTTTCTCCAGACTATGTTCCATTTCAAGGTATACAACACAAACTAAAATTTATATTAATGACAGTTCTCCACCAAGGGATTAAAAACCTAAAATACACAGTAAATATTGACGTACCGGATTGCATTGTGCTTATATAAAAAAGAGAAAGATAAAAAATAAGCACATAACTCAATCAGCATAATAAAACATTGTGAATTTGATCACAATCATATTATAGCGAGTCTGTGTGCCTACTAAATGCTGATAACAACCAAGCAAGGTCACGCAAGGGGTCAATCATCCGCAACCACAAACTCTCGAACGTTCCGCACGCAACGCAGGGTCAGTCATGCATGGCTGCATTCTCATATCTAGAATATTCTACGACATTCCATCACATAGTAAAATACTACGTTAGAATCATCTAGAAGACTCTACAGGATGCTCGGAATCTCTAGAAAAAATCTTTCGAAGAAATTTAGCTATAATAGGTGTCACGCACGCGGGCTCAGGCAATTCAGTTCGTGACGATAACAAGGCGACATCTCCGCGATACTACCGAGCAAACCAGTGTGATCAGTGATTCGTGATATTATAACACGCGATATTAGTAAGTGTGACTACCAGTGATACCAGCTAAATAAAGGAAGAATACCGGGGCGAGTAGCTTGTTGGTCTTAGGGTTAGGACACTCGCCTCGTGATCCAAAGGTCGCGGGTTCGAACCTCACTCCAGACTAGCAAGTTAGTCCTATTTTCATAGCACAAGCGTTTAGCTTAGTTTGAAAATAGTAAGAATATTGATGTGACATGTATTCCGTGTTCACATCTCTATTCAAAAAAAAAAAAAAAGAATCGTTTCTACGAGCGAACATTGAACGTAATTTACCACAAGTAATCTAAGCGATAGAAATTGTGTTAATTAGTGCGAATCAAGGAACAATTCAATCATTAGTACGTGAAATATTCGAAAGACGTTTAGAGACTATAAAATTACGAACGGTACTACAATTTGACTCGTGTTCAGTGACTTTCTTTGGTAATAAATTAAACTAAATAAATTTTCAGCGTTTTCATTTCCCTCACAAAACAATTGTATGCAAACTATATCAGCAAATAGAAAATAAACAACACTTACAACAGCGCCCTTATAACCAATGCCGTAACTTATAATAATTACTGCTGGTTAAATAACATTCGGAAAATCATTATTTTAGCTTTTAATTGGTGAGTTGCGACTTCATGGTGTGAAAATATTCCGTTGCATAAAATTCCATTCTAGATGCGCCTAAAGAAGTATTACTTCAAAAATGTAATCTAATTTCTACTACATATGTTTCTTGAATATAATTTTGCTAAGTTTGTTCACCTCTCGTGTTAAATATTGTAAAACTAATGACTGTTTCGACTTCGAAGCCCCGTACCTACAAATATCGCCCAAGTTCTCCCCTGCCATCTGTCTGTCTGAACATCTGGTCTCTGAAACTAGACACCATGAAAAATTAACACCCCGATATTTTTTAAAAACAAAGCTATAATAGATAGCTACCAATGACCACACGTACCTGCATATCTCACAGATCGACTAATGTCAATACAAAGCAGGTGTATATGTGTTTAACCCTACCCTTTCCGTAGTTTACTACAAAATAAATATATCACTTTTACTGAAAATTTATCTTTCATATCAAAAGTTATATTTAATAACTTGTAACTATATCTTAGGATACGGAGTTTTAGGATCGGGTGATAATATAAAGCATATTTAGGATCGGGTGATACATTGTGACGTAGCAACCTTTGTTCGTCACACCTCTTCGCGAAACCTCTGAAAAAATGAATTTATCGATCCCCGCACCAACGATCTGCACCAAGAATTGATTTCTAACCGCGTAGGTACCGCAAGCACTCTATGGAACAGAATAATGTCTTTGGTCTACTGCAGATAGTTTCACAGCGGTCGCGAACGGCGGGGACGAGATTACAAAATGGCATTCGGAATCTGACACTTGAGCAAGCGAGATGTGAACCTTTCTGTGAACCCTCGTGTTAATAGGTAAGCTCATTCCGAGAGACGCAATTTGAAGTGGCATAAAGATAACATGTGAAATTACATGATTGGTTGTTAATAATGTCTTTCGTCTTAATAGAGGCTTTTTCCACGGGAGCGCTTCGCGCCATGGCCAGGTGACGCAGCATGGAGTGAAAGGTGGATTCATTGCAACGCCTGGGGGGCAGCTGCAGAGGTGATGTTCCGGTAATCATCTGCATCGGCCGCCCAAAGCCTCGGGGTGGGGTTGTTCTCTGGACCCTTAAGGGAGCAATCCTCCTCAGATGCGAGGCCAGCAAAATAAAGACCACGACTTGCCTGGTATTCAAATTCTCTCTATTAATCAATTTCACATCACGCCTGGAGCGAGCTGCGTGTTATCTGACTCCGTAAATACAAGAACATGTGCATCAGGTCGAGCGGTTTTAGAAAAAAGGAACATTGCTAAGCACGTGCGGAAGCGGTGTTTGTGCCAGACTATTGTAGCTTCATTGTTTTAAATGTGATATAGATATTTTGCCCAAATGTTCATTAATTTGCAGAATGTGAATACCACGCCCCGACACCTGCGCTGCGTCACCGCAAGTAGTATAAAAGGATTTAGTTCCACTGTCTTTTCCCTCCATGTATGACGCGGCCGCTAGCGCTGATGTCGAGGCGTGGTAAATTAAATCTTCGCCTCAATTTATTGTAAAGAAAAGGGTTTCAATGTGTAAAATTCCCAAAAACACTTCATAAAAAAAATTGTCACCTTCTGTGGCATTATTAAATTCTGTTTAAAATTAATTTGAATAAATTCCCCTTCATCTAAATAATGTTTCGTTGTATTACCCTAGTCATTGAACTGTTGCAACTTAAAATAAGTTAAAGGGAGAGACAGCTGAAGTGCGATGTGCGCGACACCGGAAGTACCCTGAGTTTAAATTGTGGAAGTAAGGTGAGTCCGATTCTTCTCCGACTGAGCGAAGCTGGTGGCGACGAGGAGTTCTGTTGGGAGCAACAGAAACTTTGAAACTTGTATAACATTTTACTTTTATATTTAATAATTTTACAGTTTTTTTAATATTATTTTTTTTGTAAATTAGTTGTTTTTTATATTTCTTTTACAAAATATTATTTAGTGTATCGGACAGGTAGAATTATGACGACGGGATGATGATGATGATGATGACCCGTCTGATATGACGATGTGATGATGATGATGACCCGTCTGAAGTCAAGAGTGTTGGCCCTTACGGAGGGCTCAGGTCCGTTGTATGGGCCCACCTCGCCTCCAAGCGGATAGTCGGCGCGGGCACTGAGCCGGCGATATGTGACATCTCCGACGGAGGGCGTTGGAAAAATTCCACGAAGAAATTACATTTTTGGTCTTATCTTGTAAAGTGTTGAAATATTTGAAATACTTAAGAAAATGAAATATTTAAGTTTGATGAAATATTTAATGAAATATTTAATGAAATTAGATAAGACATTTGTAAATGTAATACTGAATAAAATTGATGTTTCGTGGTCTTGATATACAGGGAAAGCTCGCGCGATGGGAATAAAATCATTTTTTAAATCGCGCGGAGCGCCGCGGACTATCATAGAATGGCCGCTATTTTGATGGAATTTATGTAAATGTCCTGCCTCGAAGAGGCGAGGAAGTAAAAATACATAAGTATTTAAATGTGCCAAATGAGTCCTTTGTGTGGTATTGTAAAGTAGAAATTAAAATAAAAAATGTTTAAATTGAGAGTAAAATATCTCGCGTGGGCCCTAATAAACTCGCTTGACCGCGCCGCCTGTACAGTCCGCGCGGGTAATGGAAAAAACCCGGCGCCATAGTGGCGCCGCGCGGCTGGAGTCGAGGGCCAAAGTGAATATTTTTGAACTCTGATTACGGACGTTACAGACATCCCAGCGAGCTGAAACATTTTTTATTGTGTTCCTCGTGTGAACATCTATGGGAGTGATATATTTTGCTTATCTGAAAGTTTGCCAGTGCGCTTTGTTTGAGGTGACACACTTTGTCTGCCTATTACGCAATTAATATCTATCCGACATACTTGAAAATATCACCAAAGGATGCGCTTGGTTGAGATCTATCTAATGGTATAACTTAGAATCTCGTAAAATCATGTTTACTATTTTTAACCGAATTAAATGTAAATTAATTCTTGAAAATGCCGCGGTAAATCGCATATTTTGTTAAATAACTAGGTAAATTCACTCTTGCGGTTCCAGTAAACGACATCATCCTATGGGCAAGACATAGATTGGTATAGATGATGTGTTAAAATCCCCGGGGGGGTGGCGTTTAATTTGCTATCGATTAAAATATTTAATTTTAATCCGCGAATCGGCACGGGAGGCCGTCATTTTGCGCTCCGAGCGCCCGGTGAATCGAGCGCGCTGATTGGTCGGCGGCGCGAGTCAGGGGGAAGCTTTCCGCACTGTATAAATACTGCGCCGGGCGGGCGAGAGCCTCATTCTGCTGGGAGCCTCTGCCGAGTACGCCTACTGGAACATTTTATTCTGCGTTTCACTTCACACCCTGCTTGACCCCTGCTTTTCTTCTTTGGATTTGGACTCTTGATTTTCTACTGACTTCTGCATTTGGACTTGGCTACGATTTTGGATTTATTGGACTTGTTTTACCACCTGAGGCGACGACTTGGCACGGATTCTGGACTTGAAGAATTTTCTGCGCTCTACACTCCCGGCCTGCTAGTACATCGGGGCTTCGGAAGCGAACTCAGCGGACCGCACCTGTTATTTAATTGTTTCCGTGGGGAACAATTGGTCCTTCGAGAGCCGGATTGCTGAGTTTCGCTTCACCACAGCGGAGCCAGGAGGATGTCGCGATCTGGGAGCTACCAGGAGCGCATGGAGGACCGGCGGACACAGCGCGGCCGATCATCTACTTCGGAGCGGTCGCGCTCTAGATCAACCCGCGGCTCGGACCGCGGCTCCTACCACTCTTCACGGACGGAGGACACCATCAGGCGGCTGATGTCGGACCTACGACGGGAGCGCCGACTGGTGCGGGACCTGCGAGTGGAGCGGGAGGCAATCCTGGAGCACACCGACCGGATGGTGGGCCGCATGATGGTGCACTCGCGGCAAGCGGACGCCGCTGGAGCGGCGTCGGCTCCTGCCGCCACTTCTACAGCTGCAGTTGGTGGCCCTGAAAAGGGCCCTGTACCCGCCGCCACTACCGATGAAGCCGGTAGCCCTGATAAAGGTCCGGTACCTGTTGCCTCCACCTCGGCAGCTGTTGGCCCTGAAAAGGGTCCGATACCTACTGCTGCCGCCTCAACCCATGGAGTCGGTAGCCCTGAAAAGGGGCCAGTTCCTGAGAGGCATCATCAACCCGATGCCGGGACCAGTGAGCCACCCCGCCCAGTGGGTGGTAGCATCACCAGCCGATTGGGACCGCCTGTAGGGAGGAACAGGAGCACAGCAGTGGGGCCTGTCACCATTGCTGCGAGGACAGGCAGCGAGGAGCGCAGCAGGCGCGCTTCTTCCAGCGGGGCTGCGCGGCGTGAACACTGCCCGGAGCCGAGCGCCTTCACCAGGGAGTGGGTCACCAACCAACCGACTGTCACACCGGAGTCGATGACTTCACTCATCGAAGAGGTCGTCCGCCGCAGCCGACAGAGCGAGACGACAGGCGAGCCCACTCCTCAAACAGTGGCGATCATGGCGCGGCAGTCGGGAGCACAGGACCTACCGATCTTCAGCGGCGATCCTTTTGACTGGCCGACGTTCTCCGCCCAGTTCGAGCAGTCCACAGCGCTCTGTGGATTATCATCGGCGGAGAACCTGATCCGCCTGCAGCGGGCGCTGAAAGGGAGGGCGCGCGAGGAGGTCGCGCCGCTACTGCTGGATGCGGACAATATTGAAGAGATTATGCAGGCACTTCGCGACGAGTTTGGGAATGCGACCGTGATCGTCGACGCCATGCTGGAGAAGGTTCGCCGCATTCCAGCCATCTCGAGCGACGCGCCACTGAATGCGATGACCAGGTTCGCCTCTCAAGTGCGCAACGTGGTGGCGACCATCAAGGGATTTGATGACAAGTACCTGACTTCCCCGAAGCTCCTCGCTGAGATGGTCGAGAAGATGCCGATGCCGCTGCGCTTTGTTTGGGTGCAGGCCCGGCACGGGTGCCCCACATCAACCGTCCGGGACTTCGGAGAATGGCTCGCTCGGTCGCTTTCAGCGGCCCCCACCGCCGGCCTACACACAAAGAAGCCGGTCACACCCCGCAGCGGACAGGTGCACCACACGACCGAGCGACAGGAGGAGAGCCGACCATCAACCAGTCGGCAGGGAGCGGACCCGCCGGCGCGCAGCGATGTCTACTGCGCCCTGTGCAGGACGTCCACGCACGAGATGCCAAGCTGCAAGGCATACCTGGGGAAGTCGGTGCCGCGCCGATGGAAGGTTGTGAAGGACCTGAGGGTGTGCTACATTTGCCTGCAGCGCGGCCACCTGGTCGGCCGGTGCAGGAGCCGACGGTGCGGCGAGGCGGGGTGTCACCAGCCCCACCACCAGACGCTGCACATTGCGGCCAACTACAATGAGAGCCGCGGGCCGCGCAACAGGGGAGGCGCGGTCCGCTCCAAGGATGCAGCACGACGCGCCCCGAAGACCTCCACCACTGGCGCGGCATCCGCCGCAGCATCAACATCTGTGTCGGCGCCTGCGAACGAGACAGTGGGCCACGCCGGGGGCCAAGAACACGGGCGCACCGTGTACCTGAAAGTGCTGCCTGTGACGGTCGTCGGCCCCCGTGGGCAGGCCGAAGTGCACGCGCTTCTCGACGAGGGATCGACGGTCACCCTCCTCGAGGAAGATGTGGCTATTGCCGTCGGTGCCAAAGGACCTGTGCGCGCGTTGCGCATACGGCGCGGGTGGCATGTGTTCTTCGGACAATCGATCGCGAGCCGTGAATGTAACAGTGCGAGGCAAGGACAGTGCCGAGTACCCCGTGAGAGCGCGCACCGTGCGAGCGCTCGCTCTACCGCCGCAGTACGTCGTGAGTGACCCGCGAGAACTTTCACGCTTGGGCCACGTCTCGGCCAGCGAAGTGAGGCCCAAATTACTGATTGGGCAGGATCACGCGCATCTCATAGTGACGCGGTCGTTGGAGGAGATGCTGGACGGCGGTATTCGGTCGCGGACGCTTCTGGGATGGGCCACGCATGGCATTCTCGGGACCCAGCCGCACACGGGCGCGACGATTGTGCTCATGCTCACCGGGAAGAGCGCTCCCGCCGCGGACAGCCGGCTCGAGGCGCTCGTGCGCGAACATTTCGCCGTGGACTCGCTCGGTGTCACCGCCGCCGCCCGTGTAAATCGAGGGGACGCGCGCGCCGCGGTCATCATGGAGGCCACTACACGACAGCTGCCCACAGGCCAGTGGGAGACCGGCCTGCTCTGGAGGGACGATAGCAGCATCAGGGAGCTCCCGTACAACCGCCAGTGCGCCCTCAACCGCCTGGCCGGGATCGAGCGGAAGATGGCCAAGGATGCTGCGTATGCCGCGGCATACAGAGCGAAGATGGAGGAATACTTCACAAAGGGCTATGCTCACGCCCTTTCACCGACCACTGAAGCCCAGTTGGCGGGGAAATTTTATTTGCCGCATTTTGCCGTATTCAACCCGAATAAGCCCGGCAAAATTCGGATCGTTTTTGACGCGGCAAGCAAGTGCCGCGGCGTCTGCCTCAACGATGTTTTGCTGACGGGACCGGACCTACTCAGTTCGCTCTTGGGGAGCATCTTCCGGTTCCGGGAAGGGCGTGTGGCGCTGGCAGCGGACGTTAAGGAGATGTTTCTGCGCATCAAGATTCGCCCGGCGGACCAGGCGGCACAGTTGTTCTTGTGGAGACAACCAGGCGAGCAGGACCCGACGACGTACCAGATGTCGTCTATGGTATTTGGGGCG
>JADDOH010006633.1:0-13768 GCA_016648135.1 Agrypnia vestita | reverse complement strand
CAGACGATTACGGCAGATGTCTATTGTCAGCAACTGCAAACCACGATGGAAAAGCTAGCTGCTAAACAACCGAGGCTGGTTAATCGCTCTAGGCCACTGCTGCTTCATGATAACGCTAGACCACACACTGCACAACAGACGGCTACCAAATTAGAGGAGTTTCAATTGGAATGTCTAAGACGTCTACCGTACTTTCCGGACCTTGCCCCAACAGATTACCATTTTTTTCGAAATTTGGATGACTTCTTGAAAAGGAAAAAATTCAACTTCGATGGGGCAGTCCAAACCGCCTTCAAAGATTTTATTGATTCCCGTCCGAATGGTTTTTTTAGTAAAGGGATCGATGAACTACCTATGAGATGGCAAAAGTGCATAGATAGCAATGGTACATACTTTGATTAAATAAATATATTATAATAAAAAAAAAACGGCTTTATGTTCCTCCCATACTAAACGCCAATTTCATATGTAAGGACCTAATATTAAACATTTTTATTTATTTATTGTGTTTATGATGTAATAGTTTTTTGTCTAGAAATACAAAAAGAAACCATGAATCAATAAAACCCAAATATACTTCAAGATCAAAATAGACGTAGCAAAAAAGCGCACATGATTGAAACCCTAAATATACCTAGATGCAGTAAAACAGTCATGCAACACCACTACAGATACCTATGAGTTAAATATTTCAATAATCTACCTGCGATCTTAATATGAAATAAAAAAATAAAATATGAAAACTATATAACATTATGCAAAGCTCAAAAAGTGCGTAAAATCATTGAACAATTGAGTGATGAGATTTGTGATAACATGCTTATTTTTAAATATTGTAATATTAACTCAATACACTTATCTTTAAATATTTCTATATATACTTCTTTGCGTATATGTTATATATGGTATTAAAATACAGTTATCTATCACATTTGTGACATTCTCCGGTTCCATACACAAGTTTATTTGTCATGAGACTGTAAAACTTAAAAAAAAAACATCAAAATTAATTAATGTGTATCGTATAGTGTAAAATATTATGCTTATTTAAATATTAAAAATAGAATAAAATAAAAATACAAAGATATTAATACAGTAGTGGGTTTATTAATAGTTGGCAGTTTCTTCTAACCAACCACACAATAACAATTGAAACATATTTCGGGTATACAATTTTATAATGGCAAAGCTACCTCTATCATAACAAGACTAGTAGGGGATGTATACGGACAAGAAAGGGTTAAACTAGGTTTTAAGAAAGGTAAAATTGCTTCAGTGCGCTTTTGAAGATAGTAATGGTCTGTGATGGTGTGATCTCTTCCACAGCCTAACTGACTGAACGAATGGACAGCTGATGAATTCAGTAATATGAATGGGAATGGATAGTGAAGTCTTCCATTCATAGAAGACCATGATTAGATTGAAAGTATAATTTTGATTTCTGGTACTGAGGTGAGTAAGATATAAAATAGAGATAAAACAATGATGTTGTGGCGTTGTCGGATTTTTGGATAATGGATAGCATTTCGGGAAGATGAAATGTGATCGATTTTTTTTATGCTCAATTCGAATGAAAATTTTCTGCTCTAGAAGATATTTTATTTGTTCTAAGTTACATGTATTATTTTACTTAATTGTAGGCCTTCAAAATGGAATATCGAGTACAGAAAAGTGAGCTTTTTTGACACCTCTTTCTGTTCGAATAATGAATTCGTCGAGTTAAGACCGGATGATTTTTTAAAGAGGACAAAATAATTCACCACTGCTATCAGACAGGGAGCAAAATTAATCAAAACTAAAAAAAAGTCGCAATAAGGAATGAGCATATAAATATAATGAGCTGTATGCATAGGAAAATGTCCCAATAGGAACATGCATCTTACATTGCTCCATTGCATAGACTATATAACCAACTCCCAAAACCAATAACAGCAAATAAAAAATTTTAAAAAGAGGTCTTTAAATAACTAAAATGACTCTTCTATGTAAATAAATAATTTCTTGTACTCTTAATTTATAATTTGGTCAATTTTATTTTAAATAATATAATAAATTATTATTATTTTATGTGTATTATCTTGACTTTGATTTATGTAAAATGTTAAAACTGCATTATTTAAAAAAAATTATATATGTTTTTGTACTTAGTTTATAGTGTTAAGCTCATTGTACAAAATGTTTTTTTTTTAAATAAATAAATATATATATTGTTCAGAGATCGCGAACTAAAGAAAGTCTTTCCCATACGTTTCTCATCACAATATTTTTTTAAGGCTTTGAGAGTGTTGCTAGAGGAGAAGAATACCTGTGGAAAAAATTGATCACTGAGGACCTACAAAGGCGGAGAACTATCCAGGATCATGAAGAGTAGAAGTGAGACATCACACCGAAGAAGCAGAAGAAAGAACTATGATGCCATCGGAGATTATTGATTAACAGTGAGCGACTTACGCCTCCTTTTCCATATTTTTAATGCTGATATTAAAATTGACCAGAATATTATTCAGAATATTTTTGAGTTTGTCCAAATTTTTCAGAACACAGCACTGGATTTTGTCCCAGAGACATCATTAATCAAGATATATTATAAAGGCGAAATTATTTTATAAAAATTTAAAAAAGTTGGTCGCGCTAATAATTATTACACCATACATATGAAACGGGTTGTAATACTTAAAAATATGTAGGTACAACTTCCAAAAATTTGATAGACGTGGTATTCTATCATGGGTGAAATGCTGAACGTTAAATTGTGTAAAGTGATTACATAAACCAGCTGTACGATAGGTCGTAAGCCCTTTGAACATCCAAATACTTCCATACCTACTTTCCCATAAAAAATTTGATTTCGTCTATATGACACATCTATAATACATCTTTAAAATATTATTGTTGCCATAACCAGATGCGAAAGGAAAAATAAATTCTTAAAACAATCAAAACCCGTAAATTACAATATTTTGGCCGTATCATGAGACATCCACAGTAGTACCGGATCCTGCATCTCATTATTTAAGGCAAAATTGCGAGCAGGAGAGGTCCTGGAAGACAAAGGATATTCTGGCTGAAAAAGTCAAAGGTTCGGAATATGAAATGTCCAACTATTCCGAGCTGCTGCTACTAATTTTATCATCCCCGTATGATCGCTAACGTCCAACCAACGGACAAGCACAAGAAGTATAAGATTCATTTATGTTTTGTTATTAATTTTTGAGAGGTTTAAAATTAATATATTTAATATGTAATTTAGATTAATTATCGATTTTCATAGAGACAAAGATATGAGAAACTACTTAAAGAATTCCTTGATTAGGCATCTATAGAGCTTACGACCTGGCATACGACTGTCTTAAGTGATCACTTTACACAATGTAACGTTCACCGATGCCACATATCTATCAAATTTGTAAAGTTGAATACATGGTATTTATGTAACTCGCTAACTTTATTGGATATAATTACAGTATCGCCACTTATGATGAAATTTGTCAGTCCCATGAAATAGTATATAGATTTGTGTAAAGTGCTCATTTAAGCCAACCTTATGACAGGTCATAAGCCGTGCAGACGTCCAAAAAATACTTCCGTACATTCTTTCCCATATAAATGGGTTCACCTCAGTAAGAAATCTATAATTAAATTTATCCTTTCCGGCGACAAAAGTCAGTAATTGTATTCTTAAAAAAATTACATAATATAATCAAAAAATATTATTAAATAATTAATTGATTTCCTTAGATTGAGGGTGTTCGGTTATTTCTGTTGTTATCTGCATACCTAAACCCAAGGATTCATTAATATATATTTGTATTTAGTGTATTTGTAAAAGGTGTGATCGGGTAAATTAATCACGTTAAGGCATTAAGCAATTACAAATTACTCAGACTCACCTATAAAAGACACATGGACACAAACATTAATTAAGTGAGAATCGACTTTTAAAGTCGTACCAAACTCACTTCATTGTCTGTTGGAAAGGATTTTGGTCGTATTAAAAAAAATAACAACTTAACTTTATATAAATATAGAAATATAACTATTGATATATTAAAATTATAATTATGTTAATGAATATGACGGAGTATGGGCCAATGGCCCTGTCCCTAGCCTACAAGAGGTAAGAAATTTATAAACAATTATACACTTTTAAACAATATATAAAACAATATATCACTTATTTTATATTTTGCACTTTACAATGTTTTAAATATTAAAACATGAGATTTTAAGTAAAATTGTGCAATAGCAACAATCATACAAATAAATTAATGCATACTTACAATACAAAGTGATACACAACATACATATTTTTAAAAAAATCTTGTATTTATTTGTTTTATTATAAAACATAATTATCAGTAAAATATAGTAAAATTTCGAGCTTTTCAGTAAAAAATAGGAAGAGTGAAAAATAAATCAAAGGTTATTAATGTAAAAAAAAAAATATCTAAGGACGATTTAAAAATATTTTCTGACAGTCTTTAACAGAATACACTTTTCTTAAATTGTTTTTTATTATTATTATTTAAATTAATTTAGAATTATGCTTTACATTAACAAGTTAACGAGATGACTTTAAATAAATATTTGCAGGTGTCTATGGTTCTTGGTGATATCTGTACTCACGCGTCTTCGTGTATAAGTGTTTGAGTTTTTGTGTCTTTCAATATTATTTCCGAGTTTATCTCATCATCAAAATCTCAACACATGTACATGATACTTAGATTTATCTCATCTTGTCTCATTCCATAGACACGTGTTTGTAATGCTTTAGATGGAGCTTGTTTTTTTCGAGTTACGTATTATATAACATTCAATAAAAATGCATATTATGCATCAAATTGTATTATATTTCAAATTAAATAAAGCAAAATTTGCTGTCGAGGATTTCCTTGCATCATTATGTATGATTTGATATACATACATATGTATTATAATATTATTTCTAATAAAAAATACATGGTACATGGATTTTAAGAGACACCCAAACGGTCTTTCAAATATATATAAATATAATCAATATTATATCTCTCCATAAACAATATTTGTGGTTTTCCCAGTTCACAAGAGGCATCGTCAGGGCTGATGCTGGGGCACAACTTTCCTCCAGAGCACCAAGACCTGGTCCACCCTCACTGGAAAAACTTCTTGGCACCCTCTAAATACTGGCATCTGGGGCTGGCTCTCATCTACATTCTGTTGATGACGATGTCCCTCCTGGGAAATGGCATTGTTATCTGGATCTTCTCCACGTAAGTTATTTACTTTACATTGTATTTCCGATTTAATCTGCATATCTCTGAGTGCAATTATTAATAAATAGTTGAAAACAAAGCGTTGATAGTTGTAACAAATTAAAAAATCTCCGGGAATCCACGGAAAAAATCGAAAAAAAAAATAGTAAGCCCAAGTACTTAAATCTGAAACATTGCCTGATTATTGCATTAAGTATTCCATATAACCTTATCGTACGGATTCTCGGTAATATAATTGACTACTATCTAATTTTCTTTAGTTGTTGGTGTATTTGAACATACAAAATGCTCTATCTAATTCAATTTACCATTTGACACGTAATCAACTTGCTTTTGAAATCTTAATAATAATTTTTATATTTTTTCTTCAAAATTACCATAAATATACATACAATTACGTAACTCAAAAACAAAACAAAAAATATGTATAATACCGACTAGTGACTATAATTTTATATTTTATTTCAGATCCAAGTCACTACGAACAGCGAGCAACATGTTCGTGGTAAATCTGGCCATATTTGATCTCCTGATGATGGTGGAGATGCCGATGTTCATAGGTAACTCCTTCCACCAACGTCTGTTAGGCTACGAGACCGGCTGTAACGTGTACGCTGTCCTTGGATCTCTCTCCGGGTTCGGAGGAGCCATCACCAACGCTGTCATTGCCTACGATCGATACAAGTATTAATTTTTTAAATAATATTATTTTTTAATACAATTCTCTTCTACTTTATAATTATCACATCTGAGGAACTACTTATTTTTAAAACATCAAAAACAATAAATTAATTACGTCTTATTCTTCTAAGCTGTTCACTGCAATCCTCTAGTTTCAAACTCTTAAATATGGATATTGAATGAATTACATATATTACAACACTTTGTACCAATATGCTAAATACTGCTAATATGATTCTTAATGTAGAAGCTCTCGAAAATAGGTACAACACTGCAATTATCTTCCTACTCCAAAGAACATTAGTCAGCGGTTTAGATTGTATCTCTCAGTTTAATATTAACACTAAGGTTGTACCTTTCGGCCGTTTCTTCTTGTAAATATTTAGCAGATGAAGACGTTTTTCAATAAACACTACCAGACCGATTGACCCATTTGTTTGACAGTCTTGGTCAATGTGATTCCCTTCATCTTGAGAAATATGTGGCTAGTTTAGAATTAAAGAAAGTAACACTGTATATTTATATTTAATATGGAATAATTAAAATTTAAAAAATGTTAAGGACCATCTCATGTCCTCTGGATGGACGACTGAGTAGAACACAGGCGATCATCCTTTGCGTCTTCACTTGGTTTTGGAGTTTACCCTTCACGGTGCTGCCACTCTTCCAGATTTGGGGAAGATTCATTCCAGGTAATTAATATATTTCACATCCCTACTGTTCCAATATCCAATACCGGTTATCAATCCACTTCACTGAAGCTCAAAGATTACTTTTAACAAAATTTTTATATAAATTTTCTACGAACACTATTAATGAAGATCAATTATAGAAATCTCATAAACACAAAATATTCATATGCAAAACATGTATGAAAGTCTTTGTACTATATCATGTAAATAACATACGACTATAGATGGTTATAGATACCACACTTCAAATATTTTAAATAAGACAGAAAAAAAATATAAATACTTGTTTCAAAAATTTTATAATATGTGAATATTCTTAGAAGATTGGGTGAGCACTGCATTGCATAAAGTAATCACTCAAGACAGCTACTACAGTTCATTACTCCTGTAGCCACCCTATATAGACTACCATACACGTTTACCATATAAGTACCATAAATTATAGAAGTCTCTGTGAGACGTCTTTAATTTATATTAATTAATCAATGTTTTATTCATAATTACAATGTTTTTAGAGGGATTTTTGACTACGTGTTCGTTTGACTACTTATCTGAAGATCAAGACACCAAAGTTTTCACAGCCTGTATCTTCATGTGGAGTTACGCTCTTCCGATGGTGCTAATCTGCTATTTTTACTCTCAACTATTTAACCAGGTAAAAAAACAAGTAATCGAAATTATTTAAATGGTGACCTACTTAACTTTGTTTTGTTTATGCATATACAAGAAATTTTTATTTTTAGTACACATTGTACTTTTGTGAAAGGACTATGATCCCGAAACATGCTGATTCATTAGTTAGATGATGGTATAAGCAAAGCGCTCTCTTTTCATTATCAAATAATACATATTATTGGTAATATTTTAATATTCCTAGGTTCGCGCTCACGAGAAAATGCTGAAAGATCAAGCTGCAAAAATGAATGTGAAGTCATTGGTCGCCAACCAAGATCCAGGGAAGAGTGTTGAAATCAGGATCGCCAAGGTTGCCTTCACCATCTTCTTCCTGTTCATCTGCGCCTGGACGCCGTACGCCATGGTGGCATTGATCGGAGCTTTTGGAGACAAGTCAGTATATCCATATCTTAAAGTCTTTCCCTCGCAGTTCATTCTTTCGTTTACTCAAATGAATGATTAAACTTAAGGGGTTAAACCACCAGCATGGGTCATCTAAGGAAAAAATCTTTACTGCCATCAATATCGCTTTACCATCATTTTTATGGCGAACATTGGTTAATATTTTCACTCAACAAATTACTTTGAAAATTTTAAAATAGCGGAGTAATGTTTTGTTCCGCAAATGTCCTTCATCATGACGCGCGCAGCTGGTGGAGATAATCACCAGGGTTTGAGTGAAATGAAAAAGTCGATTATCATGTCAATTAAATGTCTATGTTGTTAAGCATCGAAAAAATAGTTTTTTAGATCAAATAGAAAATGATTAAAATTGTTTCTTTTAAAAAAATATGTTGAAAATTCATAATAAAGCAAATGGCGCATTGTATCAAAAAAATCGTACTCTGCATCGCAGATTAGTAAGATGTATGCTAAATTTTAAAGACAGCTGCCCAAAAGTTTTTGAGATATTTTCTCCACAAGTCTGAAAAAATGAGTTTAACGTTCAAATTGCTATAACTCAGACAACTTTTAGAAATATTAAATGAGTGACAACTTAAAATATTCATTTTGCACGACGAAGTAACTGCCATATCATATTTTTTAATCTGCGCTTGATGAAAACATCGGACATAGTATGGTATTTATTTCTGTGTGTATTATGCAGAGTAAATTTATTTTTTAATTACATGTCGAAATTTACCAATAAATCTGTAGGATGAGATAATACTCTCATTCATGGATACACGTCATTAAAATAAAACATTGGAGCAGAAACTGACAGTATCTGTCAGTTACTTTGTATTTTATATTTTGGTTTATTATTATTGAATAATAATATATATTTTATCCTGTTTATTTTAAAATTTTCTTGACAAAACTTATTTTTCAAAAATATTTTTTATAGAAATTTTTGTCAGATTAAGTGCAGATATTTGGGAGAAAATGCCCACCATCCAGAGGCATCTTCTCGTTTCGGCATGTGACGTGTTGTTAGTGTGCGTCGGGTGTACGTGTGAGATGATTCAGCAGAGACAAAATGGATACAGGGCGCAAATGATACTCACGGTTAACTGTGATTTTTACTGGCAACAATCTACAGATATGGTGTTGGGTACAGAAATATCACTTGCGATTACTACTGTGACCGGAAACAGTGATTGTACCGACAGACTTCTGGGACCGTGTTAGCTGGTGGGTGCCGGCTCGGTGCGTGCGACTGGAGCCGCGACGGCCCTTGACCACCACAAATCTAACCAAATTAATCAATTTTCAAACATAGCAAGTAAAATAACAAATTCACAACAATGAAAAGATGCATTTAATAAAATGATTAAAAAAATCTTAATTGGTAGGTATAATTAGTGGAAAAATTTTAAATATGGCCTACAGTTTACAAAACATTCTGACGAAGAAAATCAATATAGTAATGATGGATTGAAGAATATATTCTGTATGTCTAAAATTATTATTTCAGATCTATGTTGACCCCACTCGCGACGATGATACCAGCTGTTTGTGCCAAGGCGGTATCTTGCGTCGACCCCTGGATATACGCCATCAACCATCCTAGATACCGGTCAGTGCAGCTACTATAAATTGTTTACTTAATTTTTTAAACTTAATTGAAGTTGATATTTAATTATTTTAATGCTAATAATATTCTTTCAATTCTCAATCGCATTAAGTTCGACACAACTTTAGGATATCTCTGTTTATATATTTTTAATTTACAATCTGAATCGGTCAGTAAATATTTAGAATTGCGGATGCTTCTTTTCAGATCAAAGATTTTTGTAGTATGAGAATGAAAGTATAAAATTCTTTACCATAAATTTATTTCATTTCCCTACTCTAGTTATATCTACATTTTATTCAAATAATAATATTGGTAAAATTTTACTAAATTCTCAAACAAAAATAGGTAGGCCAAATGGCGAGAAACTTAAATACAATAATGGTATGTAGCATGTTGGTTTAGTGGTTATGACTCTTGTCTAATAAGTCTAGTGGTCGGAGATTTGAGCTCCATTCTAGGATACTAGCAAGTAGGTAAGTACTTCATGGCGCAAGCGTTTAACTTAATTTGAAAATAATAAGAATATAGATGCGATACGTATTCCGTGTTCCCATCTCTATTTATTTTTTTGTTGCATAAAAAATAATGCCTTCTCGGAATTTTCCAATCACAAGATTAGTCAATATCTATTATTTGTTTACAAATTAAATTTACTCTACTCGCTTCCTCATAAAGGATTGTTAATGAACAATTTAAAAACCTTTAAAATCCTATCCTAAAGAATTTAAATTCTGATAAAATATTTATGAATAATATCACATTCCAAATACTTCTCCAATCCTATACTTGTTAAATCCCAAAGACTAAAAAATCCCTTCCCTTGCCTTTCATGAATAGATTTTTTTTAAATGTATAGTTATTTATGTAATCAATCTTTCAAAAATTATTTCATCTATAATTTAAACTTTTCAAAAAGATAAGTTAGGTATAACTAATAGGAGAATAATTTTAAGTTGTCTTGAAACTGCTGCTTAACAATGATATTATTTTGATTTTTTTTCGTTTATTTTCTATTTAAATGGAACAAAAATTCTAGTAATTCTTAAAAAATAAAATAAATATAAATTTTCTTTCCGATAATTTGGAATTGGAATATTTATTCACCCTAACTTCAAAGCAACTGCCAACGTCTTTCTACTTTTCTTCTCGTGTATTAAATTAAAAATTTACAATTACTAATTGAACAACAATTGAATTGAAAAATGTATTCAATATCTACATATATTTTTTTATTTTTGCAGCAAAGAGCTTGAAAAACGAGTGCCATGGCTCGGAGTTCGTGAACCAGATATGGACTCTGCCTCTACCACAACCGGAACTACAACAACAGTTTCTACTACTGAAACATAGTCTCACTTCTTTTTTAGCTGCGAGAAATTCTCGTGTATATTCTTCAACAGGGAATGGATAAGGACTGCGACCTAAAATACCAAAGCATTTCACATAAATTACCTACATATGATGTTGTAGATAATCTTAATTCAACATTTTTATCCTACGATCTTATGGTACTTAAACGATACCTATCGTAAGATTTATGTACATCGATAGAAAATATTATTTTCTACTATGAAAATGTTTTCTAAATTTTTTTTTACAACGATATTTATTTATAAATGACCTAGCAACGTCAATGGAAACCGATTCGAAAATTATTTAAGAGAATAATATTTTTATAACCTTATCTAAAATAAATGCTATTGTAATGTATTATTATTCATGTATTAAATAAACCATGTAAAACATATCTAAAGAATAAAATCACAAATGAAATTTGTGCAAAATAACAAATATTTTAATATTATTTCAAATTCTGCCTTTTATCGTATCCTTATGAATCATTTATTTCCTGAAATATAATCATAATCAGTCCTAGATTTTCTTTGAACTAGTAGTATGAATGTAATATGATAACTTTTAATGAATTACTATGGACTATTTATTATATTATATAAATGAGGGTGAATGGTATGTATAAGAAATGGAGAGTAGGTATGTCAATTGGCTGCATTACCTACTCGTGACACTAAAAAGCATTGAAAAATTTCTTACCCTGATGAAATATCTAGAGTATGTCAGAAAACTATTTTATTTTTAGATCTGAAATTTTATGAGAATCTTCTTGATTCTACGTAACAGGGTGTGTAAAAATATAACTGCATAAAAGTAAAAAAATGTTAAATATTCTATGTAAATTACTTTTATAATAGTTCAATATTTTCAGAAGAAATAAGGTAGATGACTCATCATTTGGTAGCCGTAGCACTAATTGTACCAGCGAATTTTGCTGGTGATGAATGACGCCCTATATCGCCATTCCGGGTATTTTCTTCGAAGTTTATTCTATCGTTTATACTTTTATCCATATTCAAGTATTCAAACGTTATAATCCCCTTACAATCTCAAAAAACCGATCTCACTTAGTATTCTTCTAGGCGTCAACTGATTTTTTACTTCTAGGCGTTTGTCGACATTAGCATCAAATATAGCCAAACACGCGCATAAACATATAGAATATCAAATATAGCAAATAGGTACGGTATACCCATATTTAATTCTTTTTTATTTTTTTACTTTCGCTTTCTTGACTAAGAGATTCATTTGTGTCATATTGTTACAAAATTAAATTGTAGATAATCATGAAAATGGTTTTTTCAGTATTTGTGTTATTTTTTTTAATTATCACTGCGATTTTGATACGACGATTTCCAAAAAAAAAATTTTTACAGAATAACAACCAACTTTATAGCAATTTTAAATAAAGGGATAAATTTATAAGTGTCCATGATTTAAATCATTTTCGAAAGTAGGTACTTGTCCGAACATCTGAGATAAATTAGCATTTTTTTGTATGCGTGCATTCACGTGTGACCCCAAATATATATAAAAATGCATTGTCATCCACATCAAGTCGATGTGGAAAATTTAAGCTCGATTAATTAATTAGTTAATTTTCACTAGATTTTTTAAAAGAAGTTAAAACCGGCGGCGGCAAAGTTAATATAAAAGATTGAAAAAAACCATTAATATATGAATAATTAAAACGTTGATAAATTAAATAAATCACTATAATTTTCAAATTACAGCCACAATATTATATGACGGTAGAAACTTTTACGCGCTGCGTGTTAAAATAAATTAATTTCACTATCGCAATAAGTTGTAATCAGGGTTAAAGATAGAAGCCCCAATTGAAGCCATACACCTTTCTAGTTTTTTGATACGGTAAAAAGTGCAGTTTTAGGTAACATTAAAAATGGAAAATCAGATTTCTAAAATATCTTGCAAAAAAAAAAATATTTTCATTTACTCTTCTTCAACAGGGCATTAATAATGGACCGACTTCGACCTAAAATACCAAACTATTACACATAAAGCACCTACATATGATATGGAAGATAATCTTATTTTCAACATTTTTATTCTATGATTTTATATACTTTATTATATGTGGAATATATCTTTAATAATTTATGGTTTTAAATTTAATACTATTTTTACTGGATACTGTTATCTTTGCTAAAAATTTCCCATTATTTTCCTCTTTTCTATATTAATTTTTAAATAATAATTGCGCACACTTTTAAATTGTCTCACATAATTGCATTACAATTATCACCTATTAGTTTTTTTTTTTAAATGTTCTCAGGTTTTCACGGCCGTTCAAAATCTTCTGTGTATAGTTTTCTGGGATATTCTGCCGTGTATATGTGACCTCTTTGCAGGGTCCATCATCAGGGCATCCATTCATCGCGCATATACCGAGAAGCAATAGAAATTTTCATTCATAAAAATAACAGCAGAAATGGTTGCATGTGAATGCCAAATACCTGGACTATAATATCTTAAAGACAAACACATGTAATACTGCAATTCCTGGAAAAAACACAACTTTGAAAATTAACCCACAAAATTCAACAATAATAGAAAAATCAATTAGTAAAGTAATTACCCGTTCCCAAAGTCGGCTAGTAAACAATATAAATAAAAATCGATAATTTTTAGCACCAATTAAGATTTTAATTCACTTTTGTTCTGGCTCTTGCCCGAACAGACGAGTTTACTCGTCCAGTTTTGGGCAGGACTCAAAATAAGAGGCCCTTCAGAATGAGCAGTGTCACCTGTTCGAAATGTCGGGAGTTTAAATGTCCTTTTCAGGACTGTTTGACGCGGATTCCCCCAGAAAGTAGTTCGTCATATATATATATGTAACAAAAGTAGATTCTGGAATATCTCGCGTTTTCTGTAGATGGTCTCCCTGAGAAGACCTAGGCCGACGTTTCGACACGGTATCACGTGCCATTGTCAAGGCTAAAAAGGCCTCAAAAGTTACGGACTAGCCGTACTTGTTCGCGGGTGACATGAAAGTCTCCCACCAATAAGGCTGCATGAAAGTCTCCCGCCGTATATTTTTTTATTTTATATAAATATATAAATAAATATTT